>PVKE010023463.1:0-24618 GCA_004027555.1 Craseonycteris thonglongyai
CCCCCTCCACCACCATATATCCAGTGCCCACTCCCACCTCCCCCCACAACTCTCCCTCCTCCCACCTCTCCCCTCTTCAGATAAACACCAAACTATTGAGTGTGTCCATAATGCTGGTGACCTCTCCCACCTCCCCTCCCTCTCTCCTTCCCCCCTGTCTGCCCATTTTTAATGGATTGTTTTCTGTTGTTGTTGTTGTTGAGTTGTATGAGTTTGTTATATATTAACCCCTTATCAGAGGCTTTGTTTGCAAATATTTTATCCCATTTGGTTGTTTTCCCTTTTACTTTGTTGATGGTGACCTTTGCTTTGTAGAAGCTTTTTAGTTTGATATAGTCCCATTCATTTATTTTTGCTTTTACTTCCCTTGCCTTTGGGGTCAAGTTCATAAAGTGCTCTCTGAGCCAAGACTCTTCAGCAAATGGTGCTGAAAAAATTGGAAAACTACATGCAAATGAATGAAGCTGGACTGTGAACTATCACCATCTACCAAAATTAACTCAAAGTGGATTAAAGACCTCTACATAAAGCCTGAAGCAATAAAGTGCATAGAAGAAAGCATCAGTACTAAGCTTATAGACCTTGGGTGTCATTAGTTTTTTGACATGGTTTTGTTCACCACAGGTGGGCAGGGTCTTTACAGGGTGGGAACTGGGTTGAAGGCCTCCCTCACAAGCTGGGGGCTGAACCAGGGCTCACCCACAGACAGGAAACTCACACCAGTGAGAACCAAACTAAGGGCCTCCCTCGTGGGAAGTGAACCCCAGTTCAGGATATGGGGCTTCATGTGCTGGGGCCAGGACTCAATTCATAGACCTGGGGCTTCAAAGTGAACACTTAACACACTGGGCCATCTCGGCTTCCCCAAGAATTTCTTTAAATCACATTTTCAGGTTCTATTTAAATAATCAAAATTGGTGTCAAACTATTCCAAAACACACTAACAATTGTCAGTTAATGATAAAATATATGATTAGAAACATTCATTTTTGATCTATTGGTTTTCTTAGCCTCCTAGTTATTTTAGCCAAACTATTATCTCTGCAGGTTATTTAAACAACTTGATTTCAAACTTATTTTTCCTACCAGAAAAACATGAGCTAATGATTGCAATTTTCACTGTCTAATTCTTAAAATTTCTAATGTGCAGGTGTGTCTACTGCAATCTTTAGGCTGCCCAAAGAAAGAGATTTTCTAAATCACAAAATAAGTACTCATTACAAAAAGCTATGCACTATAAAAACATATGCTTTACTTCCCAGTTCCACCAAAATTAAATTAAATGTATATGATTATTCTTTTTCCAATATTCAGAAACATTCTTCTAACATGATGATGGGAAAAGGTACAATATAATTTAATTGTAGATGTAAGTCATATAGTAAGGGTAGTAAAAATCTGTGTACGTCTATCTAACCTGAAGACTGACAATTAATTGATGTAGTGGGCAATTACAGATTTTAATTTAAATTTACTAAGACTGGTATCAACTTACTGAGTTTTCTATTTTGTGTCACAGACCATTCAGTATGATTTTAGATGTGCATGAATTACAATTTAAATATGCCTGAAAGTACAATGTGCATATTGTAAAATTAAATGTCATATTTCACTTACTTAAATTAAAAGATATTTATAGCCAGAACATTAAAATATAAGCTACACAAGAGTAGAGATTTCAGCCTATTTATTCAATAATGTTGTCATACTTGTAGTTCCTTGCACAGAACAGTCACTTAGTAAATATTTGTTAAGTGAATACAGGAGTGAATATTTATTTTTTAGCAATCACTGATATGTACATGTCAATTGTACATTATCATTGGGATAAAAAAGTCTCAGAGTGTCTTGCTGTACAGCAGCAGTTTTCAACAGGTGGCCTGGATGTTCCTAGAATATATCTGGGGCAGGACTTGTAGTTTGAAAAATTTTCCTCAATGACCCAGAATCATACTCATACTTTATAATAACTGTCCCAGTGCTGTAAGTGCAAGCTACATATTATGTTTCTCCCTGGATTAATTTTTTTCCCATTAAACAATGACCTTCAAAGTTGTGAGTAAGGACTGTAAGTAGCTTGTGTGAGAATTTTCACATTGTGAATCCTTTGTTCAATAATATATATATATATATATATATATATATATATATATATATATTATTTGTCCTTTGTTCAATAATATATATATATTTCTCTGTGTGTGTATTATCAGATGTGATAAAGAGTTTGTAGGCTGTTGTATAGGGTAAGCAGGAACAAAATGAGAAGGCAGACAATGTGAACACATGGTGGATATGATTAACAATATTGAAAGAGCCATTTTAAGTATTCCATTTGAGTGTGCACTGATTTGCAGATGTTCTGAAAAACATCCTGTGATTCATTTTAGCATCTGAATCAAGATACCATTCTAATCATTTTAAAAGCTTTTAATTATAAAAAAAATTTAAATGTAACTGTGCTATAGTAACAGCTATTACCTATGTACATTTAAGAGAAAAATATTTTTAAATGGCTTTTCTTATGAATCTAATGGAAAACTGGGCAGTACTGTGCATTGTTTCTTGAAGAGTAAAGTGGATTTAAATCAGTATAGGTGTGCCCCAATCTATGAAAAACTAATCTACAGAAATGTGAATTTGAAGACCTACTTGATGTGTTATATATTATATTTTCTGTCTAGAGACAGTCTTCATATTCAGAAAAAGCCACCAAGACCTAACAGAGAGAGCATAGAGACAGCAGTCCTGAATTTCTGCACTGACTTTACCTTATAAAATTGGATGACTCCTTGTGGAAAATAACATAATTTATAAAAAATTCCTTTAATGTACAAATTTCTATGAAGTAATTAATGCCTGATCAAATTTTACTCTAAATCATGATCCCCTGATGTCCAATGCCAGGTTGACTGAACAAGTATCTTTTATGGAGCTATTTAAATTTATAGATTAACATGGCCTCACCTCTATATATTATAGAAATCTGCAGTTTTGGTAAATGTTTTGTTAAATATGCTCCTTAAGTGAATGTCATGTACTCTTTTCCCCACATCTCAACATATTGAATTTCTTTGTTAAACATCTCTACAACTGCTTAATCTACCACAAACAAACACACATACATACAACATACATTTGATTGAACAATACCGTATTTTCCGGCGTATAAGACGACCGGGCGTATAAGATGACCCCCTAATTTTACAGTTAAAACATAGGTTTAAGCCTATATTCGCTGTATAAGACTACCCCCCACTTCCGAGGCTGTAGTCTTATACAGCGAATATAGGCCTAAACCTATGTTTTAACTGTAAAATTAGGGGGTCGTCTTATACGCCCGGTCGTCTTATATGCTGGAAAATACGGGTAAGTCTGCAAACATGCCACTGTGTGCTTATGTTGGCAGCACTCTACAAACAACTTGGTAAGGTTTCATAACCTTGCTATATCAATGTCTCATGGCTGTGTTTGTGTCGATATGTGGTGGTGTCTTCCTATGTGGCATTCATTATTGTTGTTTCTGTTTTTGTGTGTCATTGCAATAATGGTGGAGCTTGAATTAGAGCAACAGACAGACATTAAATTTCTTGTTAAACTTGGAAAGGGTGGAAGTGAAATCAAGGACATGTTAGTTCAAGTTGATGGAGATAATACCATGAATATAACAGCAGTGTTAAAATGGATTAAACATTTCTCTGAGGGGAGAGAAAGCATCACTGATGAAGAGAGGTCAAGGTGGCCAGTAACAATCAGAACTGGCAAAAACATTGCAAAATCATCAGCTGACTATGAGAAGCATAGCAGACCAAATAAATATTGATAGAGAAACAGGAAAATCTGAAGTTCCTGAAAATGTTAAATGCAGAGTTAACACATGACATAGAAATTCTACTCATTGCATATACCAAAGATAAAAACAAATGTCCACACAAAATATGTACATAGGGGAAAGCCGGTATGGCTCAGCGGGTTGAGCGCTCGCTTTGAGGCCATGAGGACCGAGGATCGAATCCCGGCTCCGGCCCAGGCGGACCCACATGCTGAACTGGGGAGTTCCCACGGTTCGGTTCTCTAGCTGTCTCTGTCTCTGTCTCTCTCTCTATCTGTCAAAAGTAAAATAAAAGTAAATATGCACTGAAGATAAAATAATTACTCTCTATAAATATAAAAAAAATATGTACATAAATGTTCATAGCATTGTTATTCATAGTAGTAAAATATTGAAAACAATTCAAATGTCTATCAACTGATAAATGGATAAACATTATGTGGCATATCCACAGAATGGGGTATGATTTATCAATAGTAAGAAATAAAATGCCACAATGTGGATGATTCTGGAAAATATTATGCTAAGTAAAAACCAGAAATATAAAGCTACATATTATGTGATTTAATTTTATGAAATGAAAAGATTTCAGAAATTAAATTTATGGAGACAATAAGTAAATTAGTAATTTTCTAGAGGTGGGGAGAAAGAGAGAAGTGTAAAGTGATTGCTAATGCTTATGAGGTTTCCTTTGGGAGTGTTGAAAATGTTCTAAATCAAGGGTGTCCAACCTTTTGTCTTCCCTGGGCTGCATTGTAAAAAAAATAGTCTTGGACCACACACAAAATAAACTAACACTAAAGATAGCTTATGAGCTAAAAAATTGGGGAAACATTTTATAATGTTTTAAGAAAGTTTAGGAATTTGTATTGGGCCACATTCAAAACCATCCTGGGCCATATACATCCCATGGGTCACAGGTTGGACAAGCTTATTCTAAGTAGTACTGGTGATCACACATCTCTGTAAATATACTATGAAATACTGAATTGCACAACTTAAAGGGATAAATGTTATGATATTAAAATGATATTTCTTTTTATTTATTTATTTATTTATTTATTTATTTATTTATTTTGTAGGGTGACATTGATATCAATTACATTGTTTCCAGGTGTACAATTCTACATTACATTGTCTATTCATCGCTTTATGTTCTCACCACTCAAGATCAGCTCACTTTCCATCACTGTATGTTTGGTTACCCCTCCCTACTCCCCCAACCCATCTTTTCCACCCACCTCCCCCCTTACCCTCAGGTAACCACTAAAGTATTGACTGTGTCTGTGAGTCTTTGTTTTTTGTTTCTTTTATAATGATATTTCAATAAAGCTTTTAGTAATAATGTAAAATTAATGAGTATATCTATCTAAGACAACTTGCTCTAATATCTTTATATTCTTGTGTCAGATTTTTCTATTTGGATCAAGATTTATTTACATGCTTTATTATTTTGGATGGAGAACTCTCCTGTCTGGGAAAATTTTAAGCCATACAGGTAGGTCTCTCCACATTAGGCAATGTCATTGTTGCCTGTGCCAGACAGTTTGGGTTTTAGGATTCCAAAAAGTGTCTTTTGTGAGCAACTTAGAGCTTCTTATTTGGATAACAAAATTTCAGTCACACTACCTGTACGCAGCAGAGGGTGAGTTCCCAATTTCATGATAGGTTTTAGTGTCCTTTATGTAACAGAGACAACTTTGGATATACAGTTATATCTGCTTCTGAATATGTGCAGAGAGTGAAATTCTAGACTCTGGCTTCATGAAGAATGCCTGAATGTTTTATGTTCTAACCACCTGAGTAATCAGTTCATTCATTCACTGTTATTGCAGGACATTAAAACCCTGGCCCCCAATGCTTGTTTTTGATCACGACTTCCTGTGACTATTTAGCTTCAGCTAATTTTCTTCAGTGTGATTTTCCTTTCTCTTTGGCCCATAGTTTACCCTTGTATTTAGGACAGTTATGCATTGTAAAAACAACACAAAACAAACAAACACTAGCATTTTTCTATTTTTCTGGTGAAGGAGGGGGATGTGCTCATGTGCTCAGTCTTCCATGTTGTCTGGGAGAACTAACCAAGGTTAGGAACATGGAGCTAGAATTTAGCTCATATAAAATACTAATAAATAGTGTGCATGTGCTAAGATTATTGTTTAGGTACAGTTGCTGCTAGTGAAGCTGAACATTTTCCTGTTTCTTTGCTAACATAATGTAGTTCATTTTAATGAATTAGCATTGCATATCCTTGTAATCATTCATCTGTTTGCAACGTGGTCTTTTTCTCATCAGGTCATATTAGTTACAAATATGGTTCACTTTGCTTAAATTTTGCCATTTAATTTTGTTACTTTTTAATATCAAAAATACTTTTGTTGTTATTCAAGGCAATCTGTTAGTCTTGTTGGTGATTTTCTTTTTAAATATTGATTCTTTAGAAAAACATACAAAAAAGGAGATCAGTATATAAGCTAAATGTGTTAGGAGTAGGTTACGAATCAAAGAAAATTTTCAAGACATGACCAAGCACTGGGCACTTACTGAATTTAACAAGTTTTTCTTTCTTAGAATAAAATCTGGTAAAACAGATAATCTCTCTAGTGCAAATGCACTTGTGATCAAATTTTGTACTCATGAGAGTCACAGTGAAACACAAATATGTTTGTTGAGGTCTCTTACAGTTGCTATGGAGTCTTGATTTTGAGTTTGTCCTTTAATTATATTTTTTCTTCTCATTATATGAGCATTTGCATACCTCAAAGGAATCATGGATTATAAAATTTCACTGGTATGTTGCAAAAGTTGGTATCAACTCAGATTGCAACTGAGAAACAAAGAAATGGCACTTGAGCAACAGCAGAGATGTGTTCTATTAATACTTAAATTGAGTTTCTCATTGGAGACATGTCTAGACTGGTTGACTCTTGAACAGACTACAAATAATTTTACTTTTTTACTTTTCTGCTGAGCATTTCTTCAGCAAAATTATATAATTTTATTTTTCTTTCTTTTATCATTTTTGATTTATTTTGTTTTCCTCCCTAAAACAGTCAAAAGTTCCTTACTTTATATAAAATAAGCCAAATTATTTATCATGGCATTCTGAATCATTTGTAATTTGGCTCAAAATCATTTTTCTCAATATTATGCCTTTAATAATAATAGTGATTATAGTAATAGTAGTCATACATTGTGCTGATATTTATTTACAATGTGCCATAATTTTGTTTAAGTTCAATATATGCATCATCTAATTTAATCTTCACATATACCTTCTTATAAGCTTTCATTTTGAAGATGAGAAATTTAAGGCTCAAAATCAAATAGCCCATATGATTCATATTCAGTCTGCCTGATTTCACAGACAGTGCATTAGCTCCCATATTTTTTATAGCCAGGAATTACTGGGCTATATACCAAAACTTTTTTTTTTTTAAATTTTACCTCAAAAGTCCATATGGTTGCATATCTTTTTTTCTAAACCCTGTGTGCATTTTTATTCCTATTTACAGATCAAAATTTCCCTCAGTATTATATATTAATTTATTTTTCAGTAGTTTCAACTGTACAAGAGAACATAATGTTTAGACATTTATAGCCCTTATATAGTGATAACTCCAACAGGTCTATTTCCCTATTGATACCTTACATAGCTATTATAATACCCTTCACTGTATGCCCTGTGCTGTACTCTACATTCCATGTCTATATATATTTTCAGGTATACAACACAGTGGGTATATATCTATTATATATAATTTATGAAGTGTTCCCCCTGATGAGTCCAGTGTCCCCATGACATCATACATAACTTTATTGACATATTAACTATACTTCCCATACTGTACCTCTCACATCCCCATAACCCCTATGTGTCTACCAATATGCATTTCTTACTTCATTCCTTAATTTTTACTTTAATACTCTTTTCAAAAGCTGAGAACTTCCATCCTATACCACCAGAATCCAAATAAATGTTCTCTCATATATGCCCTTAGAACATTGCTTATCTTTACATTTAGTGCATTTCATTGTGTTTATTATTACTATTATTACTATTGATCATTTATAAGTTCATATTTCTTACTAATTTACCTTCTAAGCACAGAAACTGCTCACATAGCAAAATCTCAGAACCACATTAGGTTAGGATTTGAAGAGAAGAAATCTGAGACCATCTTTTCAACTCCACCCCCTTCCCCCATATAATTTCACAAAGAGGGAAAATGGACACCAGGGAAACTAACTTGCATTAGCTTCTATAGCTTATCAACTACAGAATTAGGAATAAAAAACAAGTCTCCTGAACTACAGGACACTGGCTTTTCTTTACCTGCCAAAATAAGTCAATTATTTTCCTAAGATATTCTCAAGAGTACAGAGCACATACACATGAGTGTCATAATCGCTGCTGAGCTAGCTGCATGTTATATGCATACCAGTGTATTCCTATATCTATGTGATTCTGATTTAACACATTCTGGTGCATGTTTTAAATTGTTATCCCATTCATTTGCAGTATCTTTCCATTACATAGAATGCATATCATTGTTTTTCTCTCAAGTCAAATAAAAATGAATAAGATGGCTTAACATAGTATCTGAATGGGACACAACCCAATATCAGGATCTGAGGGACCAAGTGATGGACAATGACTGGTGTTCAGGAATGACAGAATTTTCCAACTCTTCTCTCTAAAGGCAATTGTGCTAAGAACTCTATTGCCTCTCATCAAATTCCCATGGCCTAAGGCCAATAAATAACTGAAATTTGTAAGTTAAGGAAGATTTTTTATGTTATCTTCCAATCTTAGTATATTTATCGTACACAGAACACTCTTGCATTAGCTGTCATAAAGTATGAACTAACCCTGATGTCTTGATTAACTTTTTCTAGGTATCTAAATCTAGCAAATTTCAGACATTTTCATGAGTAGTTTTCTTAGGTGACTATTTCTCTGTCATTAAAACACTGCCTAGTACTTCTGCAGGTGCTACCAGTTCTAGCTAAGAGTAAATTTTTCCCTTTATGTAGATAGATTCAAAAAAGAATGTTCTAGATATAGTATAAAAATATCTGACTCACTCCACTTGAATGATTAAACACTTCGAAGGACAGTACAGGTACAGCATTTTCATTAGTTTACCTGATAAGACCTGTAAAAAGAATTGATTAGAAATCTAATCAAATTTAATAGTTAATATAATATCTAGTTATTCATTTTCTAATTGTTATCTTTGTTGATTTAGAATACAATGTATGGAAGGATTTGGAAACTGAGACAACAGTTTCTACAGTATTGTGCCTTGTATAATATAATGTACTGTTTATAGATTGAGTCACTCATAAGAAATGTCTCTATGCAAATTTGTAAAAATATGGTAACAAGAAAAACAAGCCATCCAACTAAACCAAATACAATGGCCGTGTTTACCTATGTATATTTTATTTTTTACAAAAGAAGACAGATGTGCATGTGTATGCACAAAATAGAAAATATTTAATGTAAAACCTGCTGAGAAATTTTTGGCCTTTTACTTACAAAATAATAGAACAAACTTTAGGAAAATACTTATACAATATATGCCTCTGTCGAATTAACTTGAATATTTATATGGAGCTGTATTATATAATACTGTTGGAAATTATTTTTTCTCAAAGCTAATATAATATGGTAATTTTAGTAGGGAATTGGCATATAAAGAAAGCCTAAATTTTTAAAAATACCCAGTGTCTGAGCACTTGCCTTGTATTTGGCACTATCCTAGGCAGTGAAGGTGCTACAAGGTTGTATAAAACATGAAACTTGTCCTCCAAGAACTTACCACCAAATTAAGATGACTTTCAGTGTGCTTTCTCTGGATGACTCCCTTGTGAGATGCCGCTAGTGGACAATTTGGAGTGCAATAATTTCAAAGTGGTTGTTAAAGTGAAATGACAGCTAATTAATTTGTGCAATAGGTTTTCACAAGCCAGCTATTTGGCTTCATTAAAGTAAAATTTCAATATTTTTCTTTAACTTCTTTTAATTACCTAATAAGCTTACTTTGCATACAGGCATAAGAAAAAAAGAAAAATAATATTCTTTATCACTTCCTCTATCAAAACTTCTATGGAATTAATATTATACATAGCTCATCAAAATAAAAATGCCTGGGGAAGCCAGGATGGCTCAGTGGGTTAAGTTCTCATTTTTCAGCCTTGGGGAACTGAGGATCAAGTCCTGGCCCCAGCCCATGTGGATCCATATGCTGAACTGAGATGTGCTTTCCATGTGGGAGGCCCCCAGTTTGGTTCTCCCCCCACACCAGTTCAGCCCCTGGCTTGAGGGGACATGCCTTCCATGAAGGAGGCCCCTGGCCCAGTGCCCACCCTGTGCCACCCCCACCTACCTGTGTGGAACAAAACCATGTTGAAAGCTACTGATGACATACAACTATGGAGACTGCTCTGGGCCTTCCCCATTCTGTCTCTGTCTCTCTGTCTCTGTCAAAGACAATGAAATTGAATCTTAAAAATAAATAAAATAAAAACTCCTGATACAATAAAAGCAGACACACCTGATTTTGATTTTGATAATGAATAATTTGATAAAATATTAAAATGATTTTGAACTTCATTGCAGTGAGCCATATATAGATGTACTATCTTCTAATCAAACTTCTCCAATTTCAATAGCCAGTTAGGCTTTAGTAATTTATGTTTTATTTCATTATTTGTTTTAAATATATGTTCTTAAAATTTTAAATTACATTTGACATACAATATTGTACTAGTTTCAGGTGTTTAACATAGTGATTAGAAACTTATATAAATTAGGAAATGATTACCGAATAAATATAATATCCATCTGATACCATAGACAGTTATATCAATATTATTTAATAGGAGGAAGAACCCCGCCGACCAAAAAAAAAAAAAGCGGAATTTTCTTCTGGAGGGCAGGTCCCTTGAAGTACATACTTTTCCTTCTAAGTGAGGTGAGTATTCTAGGAACTCACCTGCATCAGTGTACTAGGTGATGTTGTTGTGAGAGATCACAATCAATTTACATGAATTTCTTGGAGGAACTCTTTAAATGTGTTTGCCCATTTTATGATGAGTGATTTACACAAAAAAAAAATGTGTAGCATAACACTGCACCTACCCACACCACACTGACTGTTTAACAGTTTTTGACTAACAATGTCATCATTCTCATGCCCCACACTTCCTATTCCCTCAATCCAACCCCAAAGGACTTCTTTGTTTGCTTGTTTGTTTCCTTGTATGAAAAGTATCCTCAAAGGGAAACAGTTTGCTGATGTGATAGAGGTGAAACAAACAAACAAACAAGTCAGAAGCATTAAAAGGCATCAAAATTGATGAGTTCAAAAACTTTTTTGAGCAGTGGAAAAAGGTTCTTGGTAGCTGTAGTGCATCAAACAGAGTACTTGGAAGGTGACTAAAGTTTAAACATGTAAGAATAAATACACAATTACAAAATAAAGTCTGATTTTTTGAGGCAGGTCCCCTCTTGTATATTCCTTATGCTATACATTACATCCTCATGACAATTTTGTAACTACCAATTTGTACTTTTAAATCCCTAATCCTTTCTCACCTAGCTCTCAAAACCCCTCCCATCTGGCAACCATCAGTTTGTTTTCTATATCTATGAGTCTGTTTTGTTTTGTGTCTTCATTTATGTTGTTTTTTAGATTCCACACATAAATGAAATCATATGGCGTCTGTCTTTCTCTGTCTGACTTATTTTATTTAGCATAATATTCTCTAGGGCCTCCCATGTTGTTGCAGATGGCAAGATTTCATTCTTTTCTATGGCTGAGTAATATTCCATTGTATATATGTACCACTTCCTCTTTTTTTATCCTTCTATTTATGGACACTTAGGTTGCTTCCATATCTTGGGTATTATAGCTAATGCTGCAATAATACCATGGATGCATGTATTTTTGAATTAGTTCTTTGGGTTTCTTCAGATAAATATCCAAAAGTGGAATTGCTGGGCTGTATGATAGGTCTATTTTTAGTATTTTGCAGGATCTCCATATTATATTTCATAGGGGCTGCATCAATTTGCAGTCTCACCAGTGCATAAGGGTTTCCTTTTCTCCACATTCTCACCAACACATATTATTTGTTGACTTTTTGATACTAACCATTCTGACTGGTGTGAAGTGGTGATATCTCATTGTAGATTTGATTAGTATTTCCCTAATAATTAGTGATGTTGAACATCTTTTCATATACCAGCTGGCCATCTGAATGTCTTTGAAAAATGTTTATGTAATCCTGTCCTCATATTTTAACCAGATTCTTTATTTCTTTGCTGTTGAGTTGTATGAGTTCTTTATATATTTTGGATATGAGTCTCTTATTGGCAGTATCATTTGTAAATATGTTTGGTTGACTTTTTGTTTTGTTGATGGTTTCTTTTGTTATGCAGAAGGTTTTAAGTTCTATATATTCTTTGTTTATATTTGTTATTATTTCCATCACCTTTGGAGTTAAATTAAAAAACAAAACACCATTGTCTAGAATCTTAATACCTATGTCTTTTCTTTGTATTTTATCATTTCAGGTCTCATATTTAAGTCTTTAATTCATTTGAGTGTGTGTGTGTGTGTGTGTGTGTATGTAGAGAAAGATAGGGGTCCAGGGATGCTGAGATAGATCAACAGGTTTAGCACTTGCTTTGCAACCACAATGTCTGGATTTGAATTCTGGCCCCAGGCTATGCAAAACCCATATGCTGAAATGAGGTGCAATTGGTAATTGCTGGTGTGGTGGTGAAGTTTCTCACCTCCCATGCAGGAGGTCCCCAGTTTGCTTCCTGCCACATGTGAACCCATATCCACCTGTGTGGAACAAAATATGTCACAACTAATGATATACAGCTATGAAGACTATTCTGGGCCCTCATCTCTTCTATCTCTCTCTCTCCCTCTCTCTCTCCCTCCCCTCTCTCAAACAATAAAATATATATATATTTAAAACATAGAGGTCTACTTTCATTCTTTTGCATACAGCTATTTAGTTTCCCCAACACTATTTATTAAAGGGACTTTACTTTCTCCATTGCATAGTCTTAACTCCTTTGTCATAAATTAGTTGCCTATATATGTGTGGGTTTATTTCTAGGCTGTCAATTTTATTTCATTGGTCCATGTGTTCATTTTTCTGGCAATACTAACTTGTTTTGATTATTATAGCTTTTAGTATACTTTGAAATTTGAGAGTGTAATAACTTTGGTTTTGTTCTTTTTTTTCCTGAAAATTTCTTTGGCTATCTGGGGTCTTTTGTGGTTGCATTCAAATCTAAGTATATATTTTTTATCTGTTTCTCTGAAAAAAAAATGCCATTAGGACTTTGATAGAGATGGAATTGATACTGTAGATACTTTAGGTAATATGGACATTTTAACCATGCTGATTCTTTTCTTGCCCTTTATATCTTGTTTGACCATCTTCTATTTTTAGTTGAAATATTTGTTGTGTTTATGTTTCATATAATTACTGTATATTTGTGATTAGTTACTATTTGCTTTATATTTATCTCAATTATTCTCTCTATATTTCTCATTTCCTTACTGTTGTTTTTTATTTATTTAGTATATTTTATTATTAAATATTCTTTTATATTAGCTTATATTAGTTTATATATCTTGTATGATACTTTTGGTTTAATTTTAGAAATTATAAGGTGAATTATTGGTTTATCCAAATACTCTTAAAATTTCTGAATAATACAAAAACTGTTTTTATTTGAAGTCTTGAACTTCATTTATTCCTCTCCTGAATGATATTCCCCTATATTTCTTTTCTAGCTATCTAGCTATCATCTGTCTACCATCTATCTATCTATTATATTTTTTATCTCACAAGATACCATTATAACTATTTAAGCAGTCAACATTCATTTAGATTCATGAGCATATTTGTGGTGCTTTTCTTTCTTTTTCATTCTTTCCTTCATCACTTGTATCCTTTTGATACAAGTACATGGGGAAGCTCGGATGGCTCAGTGGGTTAAGCACTCACTTTGCAGTGCCAGGGACCGAGGATCGAATCCCGGCCCTGGTCCTGTGGACCCATATGCTGAACTGGGGAGTTTCCCTAGTTCAGTTCTCTCTCTGTCTCTGTATCTCTCTCTCTGTCAAAAACAATAATAAAAAAATAAAAAATAATTGATACAAGTATATTTTTAGCCTTTTATTTTGTTTTTTTTAGTGTAGGTTTACTCTTGACAAAGCCTTCATATTTCTTGTTTTAAAAAGGTTTTTTTTAATTTTCTTGAGAGTAAGAATATATATTGGCAGTTATTTTCTTACAGTACTTTAAAGATATTTTTCCACTGTTGTGTGTAGAGAACTTAGCTTTCAATCTTATCCCTTTCCTTTAAAGCAATGTATCCTCTTTACTCATATGGTTATAACATTTTTCTTTTGTGTGCCGGGCTGTAGAAATTTTACTATGAAATACTTAGGTATAGCTTTATTAGTATTATTCCTGATTTTATATTGGCTCTTTTCTACTTTTTGAAGTAACTCTCTTTTTATTATGTATTAGAACTTGTAAGTCCCTTCTAATTGAGGGCAAAGGAATGCTCTTCACAAAATTTATATTTGGCCATCATTCAGCTTTTGCAAAAAAATATTTTAAGAATGTATTAGAAATGTAAGAGCATTTCTTTTATTTTTATTGTTAAATTTATTGGGGTGACATTTGTTAGTAAAAATTACATAGGTTCCAGGTGTACCATTCTATAGTACACATCTATGTGTTGCATTGTGTATTCATCACCCAAAGTCAGTTCTTCTTTCATCATCATATATATTTGATGCCCTTTCCTTTCTCTTTCACCCACTTACCCCCTTACTCTCAGGTAAAAAGTAAACTAGACTATTGACTGTGTCCACGAGTTTTTGTTTCTTTGTTGTTTTAAGTTTTATATTCCACATATGAGTGAAGACACATGGTTCTTGTTTGTTTTTTGTTTTTGTTTTTTTGTTTTTTCCTGTTTGGCTTATTTCACTTAATGTGATAATCTCTAGTTTTATTCATTTTGTCACAAATGGTAGTGTTTTATCTTTTTTTTTTTCTGAGTAACATTCTATTATATATATGTCCCACAAATTTTATCCAGTCATCTATCAAAGGAGAAAAATGTTTACAGTGGGAAAAAAGCCTCTTCAATAATTGGTGCTGAGGCAATTGAAAAACCACACGCAAAAGAATGAATCTGAACTGTGAACTGTCACCATATACCAAGATTAACTCAAAATACATTAAAGACCTCCACATAAGGCCTGAAACAATAAACTGTATAAAAGAAAATATTGCTACGAAACTTACAGATCTTGAATTCAGTGAGGGTTTTATGAAGCTGACTGCAGAAATAAACAAGAGATTATATCAAACTAAAAAATTTTCTGAACAGCGAAATACCATCAACAAAGCAAAGACAACCAAATGAATGGGAGAAAATATTTGCAAACAAGGCCTCTGACATGGGGCAAATATCTAAAAAATATGAAGAACTCATATAACTCAACAACAACAAAACAAACAATCCAATTAAAAAACGGACAGAAGACCTGAAGACACATCTCACTTATGATGACTGACAAATGGCCAACAGACATATGAAAAATGCTCAACTTCACTAGTTATTAGGGAAATGCAAATCAAAACCACGGTGAGATATCACTTCACACTTGTTAGAATGGCTATTATCAACAAGACAAGGAAGAAATGCTGTACAGACTACAGAGAAAAAGAAACTCTTATACACATTTGGTAGGAATGCAAATTGGTACAAACACTTTGGAAGACAGTATGGAGGTTTCTCAGAAATTGTGGAATGGATCTACCATATGACTCAGCAATCCCCCCTCTGGTTATCTACCCCCAAATTTGAAAACCTTAGTTTGAACAGACATGCATACCCCAATGTACATTGCAGCACTGTTCATGGTTGCCAAGTCCTTTTATGTTGGCTCTTGCATATGAATCCTAATGTATTTAACTAATTTTAGAAAATTCTCAGCTTTTATTTTTTTAAATATTTCTTCTACCTCATATTTCTCTCCTTCATATAACTCAAATTTATGTATATTAAGTTTCTTTAATGAGATCTTTATGTGTTTTATAAACATTTTTTGTCATATATATATATTTTTTCTGAGTATGTTTAATTCTGATAATTTTCTCTTTTTTGTATTTTTTTATTGTTACATTTATTGGGGTGACATTGGTTGGTAACAATTGCATAGGTTCCAGGTGTACAATTTTACGTTACATTGTCTATGCATTGCATTATGTGCTCACCACCCAGAATTAATTCTGATAATTTTCTGATAACCACCTTTTATTTATTCTGTATAAAAGTATGACAAACCAGCCCAATAATTTCTGAATTTTAGACCCTTTTCAATTCTAAAATTTTTATTTAAAAACTTTTTGTTATCCACTTAAATCCAAAATCTTGTGTTGAATTATTTTAAATATATTAAATCTATTTGTTTTAAAGTTTGTGTATAAGAATTTCATTACCTAGGTTCTCTGAATGTCTGTTTCTATTGTCTGTTCTTTACCTCTGTTTTGCCAACTCCAATGCCTGGTTCTTAATTGGGTGACTTACTTTTGTATGAAGAATTATGAAAATATATTTAGACCCATGGTTATGATATCTTTCAATAGAGACAATTCATATTTGCTGTGGCTAGTGGACTACCAGAAATTGTGATGATTGGTAGTTAGGCTTTAGTCTCTCACTCTCTCTCTCTCCCCCTTTTTCCTTCCTTCATATGCATATTAGAGTTATATACATATATATTTATGTTATATATATGCTGTATATATGACACACACATACACACACACAGACACTTCAGCTATAGTTGTTTTTAGAATAAAACTAGTACTAAGTCACTTACTATTCTATTGTGTGAAATGAAATACGGTACCTATTCTGTTTTAAGTATATTTTATTGTTTAATAAAGTACATTTCTTTTATATATATATATATATATATATATATATATATTTATTTATTTATTTATTTTGACACAGAGAGAGAGAGAAATACAGAGACAGAGAGAGAACTGAACTGGGGGAGCCCGCAGCCTAGCACATGGTTCCCCACGGGCTGTGGCCGGGATTCGATCCCCGGTCCCCGGTGCTGCAAAATGAGCGCTCAACCCACTGAGCCATCCTGGCCTCCCCTAAAGTACATTTCTTACCACTTATTATTCTAGAGTTATTTACTTAATCTCATATGATTATTTTCCCTCATGAAATTAGCATCATTTTGTCAAATTATAAAATGGAAATACATTTTATTCATCAATTTATCTAGGGAGAAGTGACATTGCTTTGCTAAGAGTTTATTAGGATATGATATGAAATAATAATAATTTTGATATAATTTTATGTACATTTTTTATCTCATGGTATTTAAATACAAATATTCCTATTTTTCACATTTTGCAAGAAGCTAATGAATAGAAGCTCCTTAAAATAACATATGCCTTACTTTATGTTTCTATTTAAAGATTTATTTTTATTGTTTTTTGACAGAGACAGACAGAGAGAGACTGAGAAAATGGAGAGGGCCCAGAGCAGTCTCCATAGTTGACAGCATTAGTTTTCCATATAGTTTCACTCCACAGGTGGGCATGGGGCTGCATAGGGCAGGAATTGGGCTGGGAGCCTCCTGCATAGGCCCCGGCAAGAACTGAACTGGGGGCACACCCCAGTTCAACATATGGGTCTGCCTGGGCCGGGGTCCAGATTAGATCCTTGGTCTCCAGGGCTGCAAAGTGAGCGCTTAACCTGCTGAGCCATCCCAGCTTCCCTTTCTGTTTTTTTTTAATCCAAAAGTAATATTGAATTCTATTCATGTCTTTCTTTCTATTTTTATTTTCCTTCCACTAATGTTTATTTTATGTCTACTAGATGCCAGACAGTCATGTATTATATGTATCACAATGAACAAAAGATAGAGACAGATTTTTCAAGCTCCAATAAAGCTTATATCCTATATCACTCAGGGTCCTAGCAAGAAACAGAATACTCTAAAGAGTGTAATTCAAGAGATAATGAAATACAATGATACAAAGGTATGGACAGGGTCAAGGAAAACAAATGATGGGAAAGCATAACACAGTTAAGAAGATCGTAAAGTTACAATTATCACATGTCCTAAATGAACAAGGGGAGGCAATGCTATCCAGAATTCAGAATGAAAGATTTATGTTTGGGGGAGTTTCAAACATAGGAACTATTAACTTAAATAGAACACCTGCAGCTCAGAAAGAAGGGAATCAGAGGAATTAATACTTTGACCTCTCTCTTTCCATCCTCAGATATCTTGCCAATACCTTCCTTTTGTTAAATGTACCTGGAAGCCAGCAGGCAAGGCATCTCAACCAAATCAAGTTTCTGGAGCACAAAATAAGATGGAAATGGATAGAGAGTCAATATATAGAGACACATAGAAAATAACTCATATAATATATGGAAACTGGAAGTTAAGTAGGCAAGTATAGAGAGGGATAAATTCTATGACAGAGGAAACAGTACATTACATGAAAACTTAGAAAAGGCATCTCTGATCCACTCTGTAGAATCTCTTAGACACTGTTACTACCTCTTCTGGTCTAGTTAGATCTATCTCCATCTCTCCATCTGTACTCATATAGAGTATTTAAAAATACATTTTGGGGATGCTGGAATGGCTCAGCAGGTTGAGTGCTTGCTTTACAGCCCCAGGGTCTGAGGAACGAATCCTGGCTCTGGCCGGTGTGGACCCATATGCTGAACTGAGGTGTGACCCTAGTTCAATTCTTGCCACGGCACCGGGGGAGGCTCATAGCTCAGTTTCTGCCCTGCACTGCCTCGTTCCCACCTGTGCATGAAACTGTCAAAAACTGATGGTGTTCAACTGTGGAGACTGCTCTGGGCCCTCCCTCTCCTCCCTGTTTCTCTGTCTCTCCCTCTCTGCCAAACAATAAAAATAAATCTTTAAAAATACATTTTACTATAAAATTTCATATTTACAAAAAAATAAAAAGAACAGTTTAATTGATTACCATGTACATATCACATACTTTCAACAATCATCACTAGTTTTGAATCTTGATTCATTAGTTCCTCACTACTTTTTTAAATTTGATTTTTGAGAGGTTTTAAAAAGTTCCAATGTTATATTATTTTACTTGAAAGTATTTAAATAAATATATATATCTAGCTGATAAGAATATTTATGGGGAAAGCTGGGATGGCTCAGCGGGTTAAGCGCTCGCTTTGAAGCCCCGGGGACCAAGGATCGAATACCGGCCCCGGCCCATGCAGACCCACATGCTGAATTGGGGTGTGCCCCCAGTTCAGTTCTTGCCAGGGCCTATGTGGGAGGCTCCCAGCCCAGTTCCTGCCCTGCGCAGCCCTGCACACACCTGTGGAGTGAAACTATATGGAAGAACTAATGTCAACTATGGAGACTGCTTTGGGCCTCCCCCTTCTCTCTGTCTCTCTCTGTCTCTGTTTCTCTCTGTCAAAAATCAATAAAATAAATCTTAAAAAAAAGAATATTTATGATAGTTTTTGCATCCTCACCATGGAATTATTACACTTAACAGCACTGATAGATTATCCTAAAAAATATGTAAATTATTTAATATCATCTAATATGATCTATACTCAAATTTCTCTGATTGTCTCGAATATATTTTTTATAGTAGTTTATTTTAATCAGAATCCAAACAAAACCTAAATATATTGTTTTCTTTTTGTTTCCTATATATCTTTTGTTCTATAATTGTCCCTCTCCTCCCTGTTGATAACTCACAACATGCAATTGATAGAGGGAGAAACCTGGTCATTCATCCTATAGAACACCATACATCCTGAATTTGACAGATTGCTACCTTGTGATGTAATTTAATATGCTCCTCAATCCTTGGTAATTTTCATGAACTTGTAGGCAGAGCTAGAGGCGTAAAGGTATTTTAGTTCAAATTTTGGAAAGAATATTTAGTGGGCAGTGTTATTTAGTTCCTATTGTATCACATCAGGAAGCACATGATATTTGATTATTCTACTTTCAGTAATGTAAATTATCAGTGTGGGTTCCGATGATATTGTCTGATTTTTTTATCATGAAAATTTTCAACATTTTACCTAGTGATTTTACCATTAATTGATTATTGTCACCAGAATATATTCTTTCTTTCTTTTTTTTTAAATCACTCTTTTTTTTTTAAATATATTTAAAAAAAATTATTTATTTATTTTGAGAGAGAGAGAGAGAGAACTGAACTGGGGGAGCTCCCAGTTCAGCATATGGTTCCGCACGGGCCAGGGCTGGGATTTGATCCTCAGTCCCTGGGGCTGCAAAGTGAGTGCTTAGTCCACTGAGCCATCCCGGCTTCCCCTATATTCTTTCTTTAGGAGTTAAAAAATAAAGACTTTTTCTCATTCCATATTTCTGTTGAATTTATCAGTGGAAACTCATCTATAAAGATGTATTCTCCCTCATTAATTATCCTGAAATATAGTTGATTCTGAAAGGGGGAATAAACACTTGACTTTTCCTCTTATTATTCATCTCTTTTCAGAACAATGAGTTGCTGCCTTAGCAACTTTCAGTGGCATCTAATGAATTTTTTACCATTATAATTTATGCATTTTATATTTTTGATTTGTTTTATTCCATTGCAGTCATTATTTTTCAAATTGTGTCACTTTTGGGGTAGTAAGAGTTCCTTTGAATAAATTTCCATACTCAGATTTTACTTAACTTGAATTTGGGTTTCTTCTTTGAGTTGTGCTCATTCCTGACATCTACTCTTTCTAGATATTGTCTATTGCAACTGGCCTGCTGGGATACTACATGAAAAGTATTGAATGGCCTAATCGTCAGCCACACATTTGGTAGTGTTCATTGACTAGCATTCTACGTTATCACCAATAAACTCTGGTTCAATTCTATGTTGGACAAGTCACTTAACAGGGGTGTTTTTCAATAGCTCTCCATTGCCTGTAAATACAGTCTATACTCATTGATAAGGAACTTAGAGCTTTCCATGATTTATCCTCAAAGTCATTACTCACTTCTACTTTTCCCTATCTCAGCTTCTGAAAATGGTAGTTCTCTGTTGAATATTACCTACTAGTCTGAGTTTATGGCAGTTTCTGAGTTAATTTTGGAAAGGCAAAATAGAATTTGAAGTAATGACAGTAGGAGATATGTTTAAATTTTCTAGTCAATTCACCTAACTCCTTTTGTTCTGATTCTAGGCTCACCAAGAGAGAGAGAGAGAGTGTTGACAATTACAATGATGCCTTCGAATTAGAACTTAATCCATCCCAGAATCCTGTTCAAGATTCAAAACATTCGAGTTCCAAGACAAGTTTTCCCCTTCAAAATAATAGAAACAGGATTAATCTGTTCCTGGGTGCCACAAACTCAAATTTTCAAAATCATTTTTAACAGCAAATACACTGAATTTAAGTTAAAATATTAATTTTAAGGTAAAATATTAACAATTAATAATGATATTTAAATAAAAAATAATAATGATGATGAGACATGTGGATGTTTTAAGCGATGGAAGAAGAAGAAGTGTCATCTTCCATGATAACTTCAGATGTCTACATTCTTTGTCTTTTAATGTCCTTTGCGATGTTACCACTTGTAGAGGGCTTGGGACCACTGGTTGTGTTTGCTTTTGAGAATCAGTGTTCCAAAGTGGTCTGATGTTGGTGAACTTTTTACACCTTTCTGAAATATTCAATGATGTTATCATCAAACAACTTAACACATCTGTGAGCTAGGGCTTTATTGGGGTGCCATTTTTCAACAGCTACCTGGGTTTTTGACCACATGCTAAGAAGGTCCTTGGTTCCAGGGTCTCTCTCTTCCTCCCCAGAAGAAATTTATTCTGAGATTTCTTTCTGCTGCTGCTGGTTGAGGTGCTGCAGCTCTTCCATTGTCAGCTCAGTCTTGTGATTGTCTACTAACTCGTTCACATCCTCTTTGTTGATTGCTTAACCCATAGACTGGCCCAGAGATATGATGTCAGGAACAACAGATGATTCTTCAAAACCTTCTATGCCCCTTGCAGCAGCACATTCAGGCCAGAGATTTTTCCAGGCAGAGTTCACTGCCCTCAAAGACACTTTGGATAAAACTACGGGCCATACAGTTGATACATCCCATGTGAACGATGTGTTGGTGTTTGGATTCCAGAGCAGCATTTGGATTCCAAGGCAACATTTGCTTGATTTTTTTCTTTTGCATTTCAAGTTGTTTGAGTTTGGGGGCATTGGGATTCCAAGGTATCCCTGTATTGGGTTTCCTAGGTAGGCCTTACTTTCAAGAAGGGACTGCTCTCATCATAGTAATTAATGTCTTGTTCCTTTTAAAGTTATAACCTCATAATAATCAAGTTCAACACATTCTCATTAGAGTTAAATTTCCATATTACACACTTTACATAGGCTATAGGGAAACTCTATGCATACAATGTACCTTAAGTAAAGTGTGCACTTAACTATTATAGTCCTATTTCTCACTGTACATTATTTGTCTTTATGGTCAGTCTTGTGAACCAGGGCAATGTCAATATACCTGTTAAGTAACAAGTCCACTTTAGATATGCTGCAACTCAGACCTCTGAGTTGACAAGGCTGAGGGCTAGATCCCAGTTCTTAACATACTGGTAAAGAGTGTATCACTTTGAGGCAATCAGCAACCTGTTCACTGGTGACACAAGTGTTTTTGTTGACTTCATCCCTTTTTGTCTTGTTTGAACTTCTAAGGGTACAAGTTTTCAAGGCCTTACAGATCAGCTTATCATCTAACACAATTATTTTACTTTCTGATAGGTAAACTGAAGCCATAGAAAAGAAGAGCATGCCCAAGATTACAAAGAATCATGAAAAATCCATGATTCATTTCAGGTCTCTTGATGCTCAATTTAACACTGTTTTTTTTTTTTTTTTTACCAGTTTAGTGATTGTACATGGTTAAAACATTTTTCTATTTTCATTTGAATACACATATATAATTATATTATTATTGAATTCTAGTGATGCCTGAGACCTTAGAGATCATCTTAATCTACTGTTTCTGAACAAGATTCTATATACTAAATACATTAGTATAACCCCTAGAGATTTTCATTCTCTGAAACTGGGGTTGTAATATAGGACTATATTTTTGTAAAATATTCAGGAGGTTCTCCTTCACAGAAAGACGTGAATATTTCTGATTTCATGCAGCTTACTTTTATATATGAATTAACAGAGGCATATGAAGGAAAAGGAATCTTGTCTTTGTATGTAATTTTTACTTAGGGGCTGGTGTCACATTACATTTGACTTTTCAGTAGTTATTTGCAACTACAGAACTATGTGTTGTATGTACAGATTGTAGCTTTTCAGTGTGAAATATCTGTGTTAGGAAAGCCAGAAAAGTAGCAGAGTTTTCTACAGTAAATCCTAGAGCAGATTGTGAACTCTGTCCTGAATGTCATTTGGACAAATGTGTTTTCTGCTACCTACATAACTTACGCTATTGAACATATTCAAAAAGTCAGAAACTGTCAATGAGAAGAGGTAGTAACAAACATTGCCATCACCGAATTTAGAGAAATAACAATAGATGAATTTATTAAGAGAAAGTTGAAGGCACCTTGAAAATATAATGAGATTCTGAAGGGCTCCACTGCAGATTATTCATATTTTTGTAGATTGTTCTCAGCTACATACCAGGGTTAAGAATCTAGGATATCTTTTAATACTATAAACAGTTTTGTGACTGTGACTTTAACCCATTTAATGTTTGCATATAACTATTTTAATAGTTCATGCCAATACCTCCTTAGATGTATGAGTGTATCTGTACATTATTCCCCTTAATGATACTGAGCACTTGCATATTCCAGGCACAATGGTAAAGCATTTCATAATCAGATAAAGAAATAAAATAATCCATACAGGCCTCAAATAAAAGTAAATTTTACTAACTGCTGTATGTGTTCAGAGACAGGAACTATCATATTCGATTTGTGGGACATAATGGAAAAGATGATGGCGTATGAGATGGGCCTTAGGGAAAGTATAGGGGAAGGAAGGAGGGAGAGAACAAATGAGGGTTAAGGGCAAAGAAGGAGAGGGAGGGAGGCAAGAAGGGATGGAGGAAGACATAAAGATAGAGGGAGAGAGAGAGAAGAAGAAGAAGAAGAAGAAGAAGAAAAGGAGGAAGTGGAGGAGGATGAGGAAGTGGAAGAAGGAAGAGGAGAGGTGGAGGAAGAGGAGAAAAGAGAGGATATGAGCATTCATTCCAGGCATACAGAACTATATGAACAATGCCATACATGCATCGGTGTCCAAAATACATTGTCAAACTAACACACAGACTTATACTTCGCATGCTTTCTTTGAAAGGATATTTATACCCTTAGTTCCATTAAGAAACTTCAAAATTAAAACTCCTGTCTTCTATGTATTAATAAATTATAATGGTTTTAACAGATTGGATTTAAACAGAGAGGTGTACATAAACATTACCTGGGGGAAGCCGGGATGGCTCAGTGGGTTAGGCGCTCACTTTGCAGCGCCGGGGACCAGGGATCGAGTCCCGGCCCCGGCCCGTGTGGAACCATGTGCTGAGCTGGGAGCTCCCCCAGTTCAGTTCTCTCTCTGTCTCTGTCTCTGTATCTCTCTCTCTCTCTGTCAAAAAACAATAAAAATAAATACCAAAAAAAAAAAA
>PVKE010023464.1:0-24617 GCA_004027555.1 Craseonycteris thonglongyai
AGGGGAAGGCCGTGCGGCACTTTCGGAAAAACCAGAGGCTGAACCGCCCCAGGGCCACCTTTCCCTGTAATGACGAGTCGTGCGGGCGGAGGACTGCGATTCTGCCGCCGTGTCTAACACGACTTCCAGACTCGGTTCCTGGGAGACCACCCTCCACACACGACCGGTTTCTTTAGCGACATCGACCGGCATCTGTTACGAACATGAGGCTGCCTGGCCCCAATGAGGAAGATGCTGGAGGACCTTTACCTTTTAAGAGAATCAACTCAAGTTACTTTTGTTTTTTTGGGGGGGTGGGGGAGGGTTGTGTTCTTTACGTTTATAAACCCGACTCAGAAGAATTCAGCTAGAGATTTGATAGAGCCCTTTGGTCTATAAAAGAACAAATAAGGGATCTGAGAGACTATTAGCTTACCCTGTGTGGCTGTTTAATTACACTAAACCATCATTCCGTCTCGTGACGCGGGTTAAGGTGGCCATGCAGTTGCCTTGACTGGACAGAATCTGCAGGCAGAAGCCGGGAGCGCTGACCCTGCTTTATCCTCACTTCACACACCGGGCTTGGGGAGGGCAACTGACCAAGCGACCAAAGCCAACCGTCCATCCATGTGTGCTGGCACCGCATCCATGTCGACGGATAACAGAGGCTCTCAAAGCAACGAAGCCAACGGTGCCAGTGACCGTGGTCGGCCGCCCCAGCGTCCACCTCCTAGGTGCTCCCTGGCCATCGGTCCTGACTCAACAGCTCTCTGAAAGCGGGTTTTGCCACCCAACCCGAGACGCGGAGAAGCAGCGTGACGTGATTAGCGGGCCTGCAGCGTGTTGCAAGAAAAGACGCATCGGTAGGTGAGCCCTGGCGTCAGACGGCGAAGAGGTTGGCCTGGGGGAGCCCAGCGGCCCTCCCAGCGGGACGTCCGAGGCAAGATGGGAATTCTGGGCTGAGACACGTGGGTGGGAGGTGCTGCGAAAGGGTCTTTGGCTGCGGAATAAGCGGACGCTTCCTCATCCGGGGTGGGGGCTGCAACCAGAAGCCCCCCGACATCCAGGCCACCCCTCCTCTCCACACCGCTGGCCACCGCCTGTGGTCACAGAGTCGCCCACGTCCCGCGTCGGCCCCTGTCTTTGGAGAACCGCCGTCTGCCTTTCATGGTCTTCCGTCTGCCTGAATCCAGTCCGAGGTGAAGGGGAGGGAAACCGGGAGTGACCGGAAGGGGCCTGACAGAGACCCAACCACGACCCCATTGGCGCCTGCTCACGCAGGACGGTGTAGAATCCCGTTTGCGTTAACCGTCCGGGGGCAGCAGGATCCTCTGTAGATCACGCTTGCTGTGTTTTCTTAACGGCTCAGTCACCGTCACTGGAGAGCGGCTGATGCTCTAACCCTTGCGCTGGAAACAGCGGCCAGACAACGGTGCCTGGACCTCCGACGACGGCTCGGGAGCGCACACTTCCACGAGCGGACAGCGGGGGCCGCTGTCGCCCCAGCCGTGTCTCCAAGGGAACCGGCTCTCCCACCGGATGTGCAGTCGGGAAAATACGCATGTTCCCCAGAACTTGAGGTTTGGGGTTCCCTCCACCCCCGTGTGAATGGTGGGGGCTCTTAGTTATAAGATACGAAGATACGTGAGCGTTAGAAAAGGATGGAAGGTACTGGACAAGGCTCTTACCGTGACCACTGTGACCACCGTGACCTGTGACCTATGACCTGTGACCACCGTGACTGCGGTCTACCAGGAGCTCCGTTTCGTGTCTGTGTCCGGCAGCGAGGAGATAAAATGACGGCGAGGGGAGATGGTGAGGAGCGAGGTGAGCGTCTGGCCGCAGAGAACGTGCCCGGTGCCTGCATGTCACAGGGATGCGGGGACGGGGCTGTCACGCTGACCTGCGACAGCTGAGCGTCCTGTTCGATCGCCGCATGCTCCCCTCCCCCGCTCCGAGGCCCCCGCCTCATGCCTGCCTGTCACAGTAAAGCTGCCGCTCCCAGGACCCCGTGTGAAGCGGCTCGTCCATCCACACCCACGTGGGAAGCACAGGCGTGTTTAGAACATGCTCTGAAACGACCACCACGGAGACCCGCCTTGGAGTCCGAACCCATTCTCATAAGCCCCTGGGGGTCTTCCAGCCCAAACACAGGGCATGGGGGAGGCCGGGACTGCTCAGTGGGTTAAGTGCTCGCTTTGAAGCCAAGAGACCGAGGATTGAATCCCGGCCCCGGCCCGTGTGGACCCATATGCTGAGCTGGGGAGTGCCCCCAGTTTGGTTCTCATCGGGGTGAGACTCCAGCCCAGTTCCTGCCCTGTGCAGCCCCGCGCCCACCTGTGGAATGAAACTATGTGGAAAAACCAATGATGTGCAGCTATGGAGACGGCTCTGGGCCCTCCCCCTTCTCTCTGTCTCTCTATGAAAAACAATAAAATTAAAAAAACCCAAAACATAAGACACACAGGAAGCAAGTAGCCTTCTTCGTGTAAGTATGTCCCAAACACTGCACGGGACACACTTATACCGAAAAGGTTATTTCCCACGTACCTAAAATTCAAATGTAACTCTTCCTACGATTTTATTTGCTAAATCCGTCAACCCTCACGCCCCAGAGACCAGGGTGCCTAGAATGAGCATGACGACGCTGTGGGGTCTTTGAGACACTCCAGTTCTAAAACCCCGTTCGTCTAGGTGGCATGAAAATGTACAGAGACGCCCACGAAGCTGCACCCACTGGCCGGCTTCCCGGCTCGACAGCTTCTGCAGAGGAGACCGGCCGCTCTCTCCCCGCCTCACGCCTGCTGCCGAAGGCAGATGGAGATAATTTGGCTGATTTACGATTCCGTTGGACAGAACACTCAGCTCATGGAATAATGTTTTCTGTAAAGCAAGGCTGACAGCTACCAACAGGGCTCAGCCCACCAAACGAGAATCAAAGACTTCAGCCCCCTCCTGCCCACCCCCGGGTCAGACCTCGGGGTCAGCGCCACCGGCCCACCCAACAGCCTCTCCCGTCGGCCGGCGTCTGCTACTCATTAACCGTGCTTCCCTCGTGGTCATCGGACCGCAGTGTCCAGCCCTCGCTGCTTCCTGGGCCGCGGTTGTGTGCGTGTTTTGTTTCCAGGACAGAAGGGAGCAGGTGTGATGGAATCCTTTGCAAACAGGGGCGTCTGCATCGGGGAGGGACCATGAGTCAGGCTCTCCCCACAGCTGCCAGGGGGCTAGCATTCGGGGGGTACTCCGTGCGGCTTTCAGACAATGGGAAGCGCGCACAGGGCCACCCACGATGTATCGCACCCCCTAAGCGGCTGGGGTCACCGCCCCCTTGGAGACCCACGCAGTCAGTACCGGGACTGAGAAACTCAGAGACCGGAGTGAAGCCCCCTGCCGCTGCCGTAACCAGCACTGGGGGGTCCTGCAACGGTGGTAGAAGCCCCGGAAATGTCACTAGACGGTGCTTTGTGGATTCAGCTGAGCGACCCCTTCAGGAGGAGAGAGCCGCCCCCATTCGGGTCTCAGCAGAGACGCGGGCGGATGGAGAAGGGGACCTGGTTGAAGGCTTTGGGCCCGGGACTCAGTCCTTTCGGGAGAGGAACGGACACGGACAGGGAGTGGGCTGGGCCGGGACCGGCCCGCTTGGCATGGGGGTGCGCGTGCAGGGGGCAAAGCGAGACGCGCGTCCGGAAGGGAGTCTTGCTAAGTTGACGCTGCCGTGGCCAAGGTGGGCCGCTGTGGCCTCGTACATGCTCCCTGAGATAAACAGGGGGGTCCCCGTCTTTCTCCACGTATCTTTCCTGGATGAGGCTCCCAGGTGCACAGCCAGGTCGGGTTGCCGTGGGCCACCTCCACTCCAGCGACACACGGCAGTCGGTCTCAGATGTCGAGTTACCCCCGAAAGAACCCCAGGGACGCCCTGCAGGGCTCTGGGCACCCCCGTTTGTGGGCAAGGCAGGCGGGCCGCGACATCGAGGGCAGAATCCTCCCGGTCCCCATCATCTGCAGGGAAAGGACGGCACCGCCGTGCTTGTGTGACATCCGCGGACAGCGAGGCGGGTTGAAAGGCAGCAGCTGAAGCCCCCGGCCGTCTGGAGGGGCTCCTGGATTCTGGGGTGAAGGCCAGGCCGGTTTCTGTCTCGCTCTGTCTAGAATTCATCCTCTCTGATGCCCGTTCGCGTGAAGGAGACCACAGTCCCCTCCACGGACAAGGACCTGCCCTTTTCACAAATGGCGCGTCTGCCTCCCTCCCTCTGCCTGATGCCTTAAAACCCAGCACGTTGGGGGGCTTCGCAGTGGGCTCAGAACATCCCCCGTTCCCATCACCCACCCACCACGGCGACGTCATGAGAGATGGTCACGTTCCTCTCCTAAGGGACCCAAGGGGCTGAGCCCGGTACCAACGGGTCCCTCAGAACCACGGCCTCGGCCATGCGAACCCCAAGCCCCCGATTTCCAAAGGGGGGCTTGACAGTCTCTCTCAGGGACGTCCCCTGACCCCGAGGAAATACGCGGAGCTGGCCCGGCTGGTGTATTGCCACGCTTGTCACGAGCGAGGGGCGTGTAGAACCCACAGCGAGAATAATGCCTTTTTTTTTTCAGCCTTTTCCTCACACTTTTCTGGCACCCCGGTATTTGCTTAAATCATCGACTCCAGTGACCCGGCTCGCTGTATTTATGATGCTTTGCATGGAATAATATTGTAGGAGTTGCTGCTTTTTACATTCCAGGCTCCCAGAAATTATACACAGCATCTATCACTATTGTACCCGTCAGTCGTGGCTTTGAAATCCTACGCGGGTTCGCCTTCAGACCTTCCCTTTCTGGGAAAAAATAAGATAAACCGTTCTCCATTTACCTTGGAAAGCGCTCACGTCTCTGTTTGGACAATCGTCTCTCAAAAACAGAACCGCCTTTGGGCAAACGCTGATCCCGCAGAATTCAAAGGGGAGACAGTTCTCTAAACATGAAAGGGAAGATTCTCCTTCGTTCTTAACCATAACCGCAGCCATGGAGCCGAGAAGCTCCAAGGACGTTTTATCATAAAGAGGACGCCTTCATTGTGCTTAACGGATCACAAATCACACGTCTGTCACTGTGTTAGGCTTTATGGCACGAAGAATGAATACATGGTCCATGGTTTGCTTTTTTTTTTTTTTAAAGATGATATTGGCTTTATTTATTCTAGTGGGAGTACATTTATGTACATAGCTGACACACCAATGAGAACGTAGGTGTGACACATATTTGCACACCTTTAGGAACACCCAAGCGGGTTGAAATAATAAAAGTGGTGACCTTTTGCCCATGACGAGGGGCAGAGGTCAGGGCAGCTGGGATACAGTCCTGACCCCTTATCCGAGGTTCGCGTTCCTCCCGGTCAGCGGCAGATGGAAGCTGTGAAATGGAGGATTGCAGAAATGAGCAGCGTCCACACGTTCAGGTGCATCCCGTTCTGAGTCGTGTGACGGGACGTGAGCTGCCCCGGGTCCAGCGTCTCACCCACCTCTCACTGAGCAGCCGTCTGGGGTATCACACGGACGGCTTAGCAGACGGAGCGAGAGGTCACCCCAATAACCGCTGCAGAGTGTGGCTGTCATTGTTCCGTTTTATTAGATATTGCCGTTCTCTTACTCCTCCTGACTTAGAAATTCAACTTAATCGTAGACACAAGGTTCGGTCCCATCTACGGTTTTGGGCGTCCCTTGTGGGGGTCTTAGAATGCATCCTCAGCAGATCCGGGGGGACCCTGTACCTATCATTTCTGCCTGGCCCACCTGCAGGGTCTCATTATGAGCACATGGAGCCACAGACTTTGAAACAAATACAAACAGCACATGAGACCAACGTTGCTTGACCTCTCTGTTTATTATCTCCTCTCTCAGGAGACTTTTCAGACATTTTTTCCTTATCAATCCCCCTGTGAAATTTTCATGCCACCGATGAGATGTTGATGGCTGTGTGCCTACGTCTGAGGCTTCTACATGAGAAGAGGAAGACGCTTTGCACACACAGGCCCCCACAAGAACCCGTTTTTTCACTCATTCGGAGGTAACGGCACCCCTGACGATTCTGAGGGTTTTAAAATGTAGAGGAAAATGCTAGAGCGCCCCCAGATTCCCACTGGGAAAGAAGTTCGCTCTACTTTTCCTCATTCGGAGCCCGAAGAATGGGCCTAAATTAGACTAAGTCCAAAATCATTTTCTGGGCTTTGGGTGGAGGAAGACATCTGTCTGAAGCAGATTCATTTTTTTTTTTCCTTGAAAAAACTAGTTTTTATCTAATAAGAGTGAGCGTAGGACTGACCACAGGGAAACGTTTACACTGGTACGCGGCCCCGTATAGGATCGTAAACACCCCTGAGCCCGTCTGTGAGTTATTATCCGTTAGTTCCCTTCCCGACCTGTTTGCCCAACGCTCTCTCTCTCTCTCTCAGCAGTTAAAGCTGCAAAGATGAATAACACTCCACTTGAATTTATTCATCCCACTAACGAAACCACAGATTTCAGAAGCAGTAAAAAAAAAAAAAAAAAAAAAGTAAAAATGCAAATACGTCTACAAACTCCGACACACTTCGCGTGTCCGAAGAAAACATCATATTTCCCTTCATAGGAAAGAGGGACAGTGACCGTGAGGCACAGACCGGCCGCACCGTTTGGGGGCACAGACGAGGCTGTTGGCACGACGGAGCACGCGGTAGGAGCGACGGCCGCACTGTGGTGCTCACACGTCCTGAACGCCGGGTGGCCAGTGTCTAAATGACAACGTTGAAAGCGTCGGACAGGAACAGAGCGAGGGGTTCTGGGGGCCGCCTGCTGCCGCCTTGAAGTCATCGATCGGTTCCCCCGCTTGACTCTCCAATACCAGCTCCTGATCAGGACGAGGCTGGCGGTCCAATCGGGCGCCACCCCCACCCTGTTGGCCTCCAGCCTTCGCCCCAGATGCCCCGGGCTCTCGGGGCTCCCGGAACCCCCTCCCCGTGCGGTGGGGGTCCTTGTGAGCTTTGGCAGGCACGCCTGCGCTCGCACCCCATTTATTTCCAAAACCCTGGCAAGAACGGACCCCATTCTTCTCCGGGAACGTTGTCAGCACAGGTAGAGCAGCTGCGTGCAAATGAAGAGAAATGAACTCCGGCGTCGAGTTCCCGGGCTGCGGGGATGATCGTTACTGACATCAACAGATTCTCAGGTCATCAGACATCGTTTCCCACGTGAGGTCCAGGGACCCGGAGGAGAGTGGATCTGCGATCTATGAGCCACCGGAGGACGGGCGGGGGGCAGGCGGGTCCCATCGTCTCGGACCCTTCGGCTCATCCCGCCCCTGCTCACGAGGGGGAGGGGTGTGTAGGGGGGTCAGGCCACATGCAGGAGGGAGGACACGTCCCACGGCCACCCAATGGGGGGGGTCTGAGGTCAGCCATCGTCCCGGAGGTTTTCCTGGCCAAGCGTAGAAGCGCGTCTCCCAGTTTGCTGTGATTTAATAGCTGCAAAGAGTATGGATGTTGTAAGAGACGGTTTTGAGGACAGACGTGTACGGATCGTGACGTCTGGGGGAAAAGCCGTGGGATGCGTCTCTTCCAGCGAAGAAGGAAAGGACGGGCTGTCCAAGACGTTCCCTCATGAGCACGGATTTCATACGTGAGCTGCTGTCTCTGAAATTTTTTAAACATAAATAAAGATGACAAGGCCTCATGCTTGCAGCACGGGGGCCCAGAAATAAGGCGCAGACATGGGAGGTGAGCTGGCTTGGATCGGCCCCTGGGACCTGACGCTTGACACACTTAAATATATTATATTGAAAACAAAGGTATTAAGAGGACACCGGGATAGCTCAGCATCTGAGCGCTTGCCTTGCAATCACGAGGTCCGGGGTTCGACTCCCGGCCCTGGCCCGTGCAAACCCATACGCTGAAGTGCGGTGCAACCGGTCACGGCTGGGATGGCGGCAAAGGTTGTGGCCTCCCAAGCAGGAGGCCCCGGGTTCAGTCTCCATCGTTGTCCATCGTTAGCTGTGACCTGGTTTCATTCCACACAGGTGTGTGTGGGCCACAAGGGGCGGGAACTGAACTGGGGGCTCCCACATGGGAGGTGAGAACCTTCCCCGCGGAGCCATCCCGGCGGTGACCAGTTGCACCGCGGCTCAGCACATGGGTTTGCAGAGTCCGGGGCCGGGATTTGATCCTCAGACCTCATGGTTGCAAGGCAAGCGCTGCACCTCCATCTGCCGAGCCCTCCCGGCCGCACCCCCACGTTGGTCAACATCTTCCTTCAAGCGCGATGCTCGTAACGTTAAGATGACCTACTTTTTTCCAATGAAAAGGAGGACATTAAATAAATGAAAGAAACAAATATTGCAAATAAAAAAAATTATTTTTTGCAACAATAACTAAACAGAAAGCGTTATAATATAGTAAATAGATAGCGCAAGCATATTATGATTATTATTTAAATATGAATATTTTTCAATTGAATATTTTTTGTTAATGTGTCATTTTCTAAAAAAATATGAGAAATATCCGTACAAGAACTATTTTTCATATTGAATTTCACAGCAAGTGCTGCAGCTAGAGTATTAACGTTCAGTCTTGATTTTTCAGTTGTCCAAAAATCATGAGCCATTGAAAATACCCTTTCAATGGCTGCATTAGTGTCAGGACAGCTCAGTGTAAATTGGACTAGAAGAAGTACATTCTCATACGGTCTATGTGCATTTTTGAAATGGTTGAATATTTCCACCCATCTTTTATCAACTTCAACATGTTCATTTTCCCACTCGACCAGTTTTTCAGAATTTAAGTAAATACTCAGTTTTCTAATTTCTTCAGATAGACAATTGTCTATTTTAAAGTCTGGTTGTTCTGTGGATAAAAACTGAACACTAGTCGAAAAGGAGGACATCTAGGAGGACGCTTTTTGAGGGAGGACAGAGCTTCCAAAAGGAGGACCGTCCTGCCTAAAGGAGGACGGTTGGTCACCTTGGCAACGTGGACCTACGGCCTTCCTTGAGCTGGAAGTGTGTTCACACGGCTTAACGGCTGCTCGCTGTGCCGGCACCGCACTCTTACTGACTCGGGCCGAGGGGCGGGAGCCCCAGGCCCTTTGCACGTGCATCTGCCTGCTCTTCGCTCCACCGCGGCCTTCGACGCCCACAGGCAGGGATGTAGAGCTGCTCGTATGTTCCACGCTGCGGGCTCTCCCGGGTCGTTCTTCCCCATCGGAGTATCTGGGGATTCGGATCCATCGTAGCCGGACAGGAGAATGGAACCGAGTCGCGTTGTGTTCTCAGGACCCTGGTGGCGAAGACAGACATTCAGAAGCTAAACTTCACTTCTGTTGGTGACACCCCCGCCGCCGCCCCCAACATCCCATCAGCTTTTCCAAACGCACCTCACGCCCGTCCGCGTCTCCCGTGGCTGCCCCTGCCCCGTGGCTGCGTGTACGCGCCATGTCTGTGCACTCAGGGTTCACGCGGGTGCCGGGCCGCTTGGTCCTGGGCGGCTCACGGTGTAGGAATAGCCGGGAGCTTCTGCACAGGCGGCAATGGGAAGACAGCTGAACGGTGACACGGAAGAGCAGGGAAGGGAAGACGAGATGGAAACAAGAGGGACGACGGCCCAGAGGCTGGAAGCCGCTCACGCCCATGGGTCCCGCCGGCTGCCGTCAGCCCCGAGGGAAGTGGGGAGGAGAGCCCCCGGCCCCGCGTGGGGCAGAGGCTGTCTTGCTATGTTGGGGCGTCTGCACAGAGCTCCACACCTCCTGTCCTTCCCGAGAGCTAACCGGGCACAACGGCCTCCTTTTCAGGGTAAATATTTAGTTTGTAGACGGACCCACAGACGGGGGTCAGGTCAAGAAAAGAGCGACGTCTGGAGGGAGAAGCCCTTCCCGCCGGGACGAACGCCCCTGAACACCGAGGACAAGACGGGGACAAGACGGGGACAAGACGGGGACAGCGTAGAGCCCCCCACAAAAGTGGGAGGAGCCGAGTGGGGCTTCACTCCTAGGCTGACGTCTCAGGTTTCCGTAACTTTCTACTTTCTCAATAAAATGTAAGAGGCCGGGACCCCTTTTTTCTTTTTCTTTTTCCTATTCAAACGCCACGGCAGAAATCAGTTCCTAGAGAAACAAAACTGAGGGAGGGGTCCGCGCCCCCCACATGGTTCAACATGGAAGAAACATATTGGAGCGCCGCTGGTCCATGGTGACAACACTTTTTAAAGTCTATGGGCCGTGACCGTATTTTTAAAGTCGATATTTATTTTGCTCCATTCCACGCGATGCAAACTGGGCTATTCGGCTATAAAAACGGCATTTTATTGCTTCTGGGTAATTCCCCAAGAGAGGAAAACTGCGTTTCGTTTCCCTCCCTGCCCCCCAAAGCGATAAACGTTTAATGAGAGAAACATCTAGACCTTTTCTCCTCTTAAAGGTCAGGCATGACCTTTCAGCGTATTTTTCTAAGCATCTGATTTCTTCCACCTGCGCTGAGGTCATGGATCAGAGCCCAGGTACGAGGATGGAAAACGGCGAGGGAGGCTGGTGGCCGGAACCGCAGGGCTGGGTCTGCACTGCGGGCGTCTGTCCCGGCCAGTGACACGAGGACACGTCCCAGGGGCCCAAGACCAGGGCTCAAGGAGTCCGATCCGAATCGGATGGCTGGCTGCTCCAACGCAAAAATATAAAAGTTTCACACCTGTTCACACACACGCACACACGCACACACACACACATGCCTGTGCACACGCATGCACATATACACATCATGTGCACACACATCCACACTGTCCAGGGGTAGCACAAAGCTCATACATGTACACGTACACACATGCACACTGCATGCATACACACGTCCACACAAGAATGCCAACCTGCACACATGCTTTCACACATGTGCTTGCGTGCATATGCACACTGCACACACACTCACATGTCTGCGTGCACGTGTACGCACATGCACACACTGCACATACATGTGTGTGCACACATGCACGCACCACTAAAGGTATGTTCAGGAACCCAGTCGATTTCAACCCAACTCATTCCAGAGCAATAGGCACAAGCCCAGAAATAAATGCATCAAGTGTGTCTTAGAATAAACAACGATTTGCACGCCGAAGAGGAACTGTCTGGACGAGCCCGCTTGGGTGTCACCAAGGTGAAGCCTTTACCGGCTCTGAGCTGGCAACACCATGTCAAGGGCCGTGCACACCGAGACTTGCATCCACGGTCGCATGACACGCGGGGAGCGTGGCTGATGAGGACAACCGTGCGCGTCCCGTGTCGCCTTCGCTCTCCGGCCTCGCGCAGCCCTGCGTCCCCCGAGCGAGCCTGACACGGGTGTGATTTGCGGTTTCGTTTCCATGACTCTGGCCTCCAGGACATGAGGGTCGGCGGGAGATGTCTGCACACCTCGTGTTCCTGGGCCCCAGCCCTGCCCACTGTGTCCCCCACCCGGGACCTCTGCCGCCTACGCCCGGTTCCGGCCCTGGGGGCCGGGCGGGTCTGCGCAGGGCGGGCCGGGGCCAGGCTCCCCCCGGGCCCCTGAACCTGAGCACCCGCTGCCTTTCTCGGGTTTGTTTTCTCAGCTGCGGGCCTGCGCTCGGCTCCGGCGCCCGGGCTGCTGGCAGCCGGCTCCCTCCCAGGTCGAACGGTCCGTTGGAAAGAAGCAGTTTGGAGCCCAGAAGAAGGGGCTCAGTCAGAGCTCCGCGCCCAGCTTCCCTGTTTTTCTAAGGACGTTGGAAATGTGAGCCGAGTCAACAGCTCGGGTTTCACATTCCACCTGTAGCAGAACCGCCAGCGCGGACCCGGGGCCGCTCGGGCCCGTCTCCACCCGGGTCGCTGCCTCGCGGCCCGATCCTCCCTGTGTTTCTGCCAAAGCACCCATGCTTTATTTTCAGGGGCAGCACAGACTGAGTCGGGGAAAGAGAGGCCGGCGCGGCCTCCACATGGGATCCATGTGGCTGTGAAGCGAAGGCACCTCCACCCCCGGGTCCCTTCCGGCCGCTCAGTCCCTGCAAGTACGAACGGCGGACTCAACGTTAACCAGCAAGAAATAAAAACAAATAAAATAGGGCTGGTCCCTTGAGTTCTGGTGAGCGGAGAGTCTACTGTAGACAGTTTGAAGGGTTTATGGCAATTTTTATCAAATCAACTTCAGATTCGAGGATTTGCGTGTGTGTGTGTGGTGGGGGGGGGGGGGGGGATTCCTCTGCATGAAATATCCCAGAATCATAGAAACTTCTCCAAGTCGATAGGCGTGTCGGCTTCTAAATCTATGCATCCGAAGTTGAGGTCTGGGGTGGGGGGGTCCGTGCACACCGAGTGCCGAAGTCAGGTGGGCGACAGAGCCCGGCCGGGAGCCGTGACGATCACCGGGACCTGGTCCCCGCCAGTGAGAACACAGGTGAGAAGAGCCACCGGGTCCCCCGGCCGCCCCGGGGGCTTGCGGTCTGCGCCTGGCCCTGCCTGGCGTGCGGGCCGGGAGCTCTCTCTTCTCCGCACACGTGGCCCTTCCGTTTGCCGTCCGAGCCGAAGGGCAGACAGCTGTGGCCGGGGCCCCAAGCCCGGGGCTCCATGACGTGACGCACACACAGGACAGGTGGTTGCGGGAAATCGGACCCCTCCACAGCACGGCTGTGGGCGACTCCAATGAGTCCCGCAGACGTGTCCCAACCGGCTGGCAGCTTCCTCGGGCCTCCCTCCCAGGGCAGGAGGGGCGAGGCGGGCGAAGACAAAGGGCAGATTGAAAACGAGGTTCAAAGGCCCCCTTTCTTCAGCACCCCGTCCCCTGACAATGACCCTCCCGGGAGCCTGGGGCTGACAGGGGAGACACGCTCGCAGGCGGAGTGAACCCGAGGGCTGCCGGGGACCCCGGGCCGCGGCCGGCTCAGCGACGCGGGCTGTGGTCACCACACGAGCTTTGCCTGTTTTGAACGTAGTGCCGAGGGAACTGACGACAGTCTCTGCGGAGCCGCCTACTTTCCCGGAAGGTTTTACTACCCAGGTTGTTAGGAGCAGCCGCGCTCTGGGTCTGGGCAGGGCTGCCTGTGGAGCATTTGTGTCCACTTTCCCGCCCGGACATCAGACTTGTGCCCAGACTGCGGCTGCTAGAAACAGAGTTGCTCTGGACTCGCTCGCCCGGGTCGTGGCTGGACGGACGCGTCACTTCGGGAGGGCGGTGGGTGTGCCGTTCTGTCCCGGGAAGACCCGCGACACATTTCTGCCAGGACGGGGGTGTCCCGCCCGGTGGCTTCCCTGGGCCACGCGGGAACAAGGGCGGTCTCGGGCCCCCTGTACAGCACACTCGCTCACGGTAGCTGACGAGCTGGGGAAAAAAAAATAACAAAACATCTCATAAGGTTTTAAGAAAGTGTAAGGATTGGTATCGGGCCGTGTGGGGCCTGTGGGCGGTGGGTGGGACACGCTGAGGCGGAAAGGGGGTGTGGAAAGGCAACTTTTTTTGTTGGTTTTGCTCAGGAAACGTGTTGGGGCTCAGCCAGTGCCCCCGGAATCGCAGGACGAGAAGGGGCCTCCCCCCCCCGCCCCCCAGAGCGTCACGCGGTGCGTTCTAGCCGAGCGCTGCCGGGGTGTTCACGGCAAGGAGAAGTACGCGTTGGGGACAGTGGGGACAGGCAGAGAGGGGAGAGGAGCTGCCTGCCCCACCCCCCGGTCCCAGCGCTGTGATGGGCGGACAGGATCCGACCCCACGTTTGGCCCGCGTGTGTGTGAAAACAAGGGAAGCTTCCCCTGAACGGATAAGAGTAGGGTGACCAGACGTCCCGCTTTTGGCGGGACAGTCCCGATTTTTAACAATTTGTCCCGTGTCCCGCGGCGTTTTAAAAAAGTCCTGATTTTTGGAAAGAATGCACGACAAGCTAGGGAACGGCGGGAGATAGACCCAATTTTTCATCAAGAACCCCCTCCCCCCGGTCAATGGTGTCCCGCTTTACCCATGTTAACATCTGGTCACGTTAGATAAGAGGAACTTCAAGAGGAGGCGCCCTGAGCCCTGTCTTCATTCCATGTGACTCTGAGCGCCCAGCCCCACCCGACACCTCGACGCGTCGCCCCGAATCACGGTCAGATGTGAAGTCCGCGGGGTGGATGGGTGTTGTGCGAGGTCTCTGCCCGCCCCTTTGGAACTCGTTCCGAGAAAGGCGAGATGTGACCCCCTGCCTCTCTCGGGGGGACTGTCCTCACAGAACGATGACAATCACGCAGCCGAGGGGGCCGGGGAAGGTGACCCTGGGCCTTCATCCTCTGGGCTGGGCAGAGTCTGATGAGAAAGACGGGACGTGCTGAGGCAGAAATGGACACAACGAGGAGATGGGCCTCCTCCGGCCGGGTCCCCGCAACACTTCACGCCTGTCACTCAGCCGCCGTGAGCCACACGGACACTCATGTGCTCTGTGGCCTTGCACGTCAGTCACATGCGAGGGTTTGAGTAGAAAACAGCTTGCAAAACACTTTGTGGGGAACGGTGACCTTGTTCTCACTGCGGCCCTGGGATTCCTGGACAGACGAGGGGAGCCAGGGGTCCAATCGGCCATCCCGGGGACACCAACCTCCCGCGCTGGGGACCCCAGGCCGGGCCGGGGATTATGCCGCAGGTGGCTCTAGGGTAAGGTGACCAGACGTCCCACTTTGGGCGGGACAGTCCCGATTTTTAACAATGTGTCCCGCGTCCCGCGGCGTTTTAAAAACGTCCCGATTTTTGGAAAGAATGCACGACAAGCTAGGGAATGGCGGGAGATAGACCCAATTTTTAATCAAGAACCCCCTCCCCCCGGGTCAATGGTGTCCCGCTTTACCAATGTTAACATCTGGTCACCTTAGAAAGGGCGGCTCTGGGAACTGCGGTCACAACCTGTGGGTCCTGGGAACAGAACAGGAACGAACATCGTCACTGCGACTCCTAGGTTTCTATGTTGAACACGGGCCGCACGTCCTGAAATATCCGGAATATTGCTGAATGGGAAACTGGGTTTTTTTTTTTTAAAGAAACATTTATTTTTAGAGATTGATTTTATTGTTTTTGACAGAGAGAAGGGGGAGGGCCCAGAGCCGTCTCCACAGTTGCGCATCATCAGTTTTCTATTTAGTTTCGTTCCACGCAGGTGGGTGGGGGCGGCGCAGGGCAGGAGCTGGGCTGGGGGGCCCCCGCGTGGGAAGCTCACCCCAGTTCAGCACAGCCTGTTGCTTGAGAGACAGTGACTTCTGTGGCTGGAACAAATGACTCCGTCCGCTTCCAGGAGTGGTTTTGCAGGTTGGCTCCTTTGCCGGGCGGCAGGCCCAGCCATCTGTGGGCGACGCACTGAGGTCGGGGCAGAGGGAAGGCAGCGGAGGGAAGCCCAGAACTGGAGCGGAACCCAAAGCCCAGAACTGGAGCGGAACCCAAAGCCCAGAACCAGAGCGGAACCCAAAGCCCAGAACCAGAGCGGAACCCGCCTGCTCTCGAGTTGTTTTCAGGGCCCCTCCCACAATAAGGTGACCAGATGTTAACACTGGTAAAGCGGGACACCGTTGACCAGGGGGGAGGGGGTTCTTGATGAAAAATTGGGTCTATCTCCCGCCGTTCCCTAGCTTGTCGTGCATTCTTTCCAAAAACTGGGACTTTTTAAAAATGCCGCGGGACGCAGGACAAATGGTTAAAAATCAGGACTGTCCCGCCCAAAGTGGGACGTCTGGTCACCTTAACCCAAAGGCCTCCCTGCGGCTCATCCTCCAAGGTCAGTGCAACCCCTCCTGCCCCCTGTCTCGGTTGCTGCCTTTTCTGCGGGCTGACCTTGAAGGAGGAGGAATACCTCGAACTTGGCTCCTGACCCTGGAAGCTCAGAGACACGTGTGCCGGTGACACTGAGACATTGGCTCATTGCTGTGTTTACTCCTTTCAAAAACAAACAAACAAACAAAAACAAACGCCTCCGTGGACGCCCTGGAAGAGCACGGGTCTTTTCATCCTGCTCTTCAAGGTCAAGTCCTCGTGAAAGGTCAGGACCCGCGTGGGGTTGGAGCCAGAATCCCAGCCCGAGGAACCGTCCCCCAAATCACCATCACGACCCATGACGGGGCCAGACGGCTATAGAGACGGGACGTCCAAGGCCGGCGGTGCACAGGGTTGTAGCACGTGTCAGGTGCACTCCCAGGAAGGACAATTAAAAACAGGAAAAAAAAGGCACATGGACGATCTTTTAGAGATTTTATTCAAATAAGTAGTTGAAGTCATTGCAAAGTATTGAGCCCCATTAAGCAACGAGACCATTTATCATAGTAAAGGGAAGGGAATTGGAGCTTAACATGCTTCTAAGCATTTCATTCAAGGGAGAAAGACGAGGGAAAACACGTCGTATATCTTAGGAACAGTAATGTCCTGTTATTGTTCAAAACTGCTGGGACCTCATTAAAGCCTATGAAAACATCATCTGTAAGTTCTGAAAGGCAATAAATCTCCAAGAGCCCGAAGAGAAAGTGGGTAGAAGGAGGGGAAGGCAAGAGGCAGGAGAGAAAGACAAAACTAAAACACAGGAGGAAACGACCAATGACCGGTAGCCCCGGGGTTTCCCGCCGGGAATGAGGTCCCTGCAGACGGTGAAGTCCTTTCTGCACAATGTGTGCACGAGGAGCAGCCTGCAGACACCCTGCCCCGGCGGCGAGTGGCTTCTAGGTTACTTCTAACACCTGCTACAACGTACGTGCTGCGTAAACAGTTGTCACGCTCCATGCTTAGGGGGGAATGACAAGAAAAAACCACCCGTCTGTGTTCAGGAGGAGACAGGCATCTTGGGCCGCGCTACGTAGTATCTACACGGCAACAACAACGTAACCCTTTTTGCCTGAATAGTTTCCACCACCAGTTGGCTGACTCCAGGGACTTGGAAACCGGGGATACAGAGGCCAACTGTTCCTATCGATTTTCTCACCAGGCTAAGAAGCAGCTGCTTCCACGCCTGCTGCCAACAGCCTTCCCGAGACGATGGTGTGAACCCAGCCGCTTGTCACAGGTGGATGAGGTGGTAGCTCTACATCCTTCTAAATAAGGACCCACGATTTAAATAAGGATCCTCCTAAACAAGGACCCACGATTTAAATAAGGATCCTCCTAAACAAGGACCCACGATTTAAATAAGGATCCTCTTAAATAAGGACCTGCTTAAATAAGGATCCTCCTAAACAAGGACCCACGATTTAAATAAGGACCCTCTTAAATAAGGACCCACAATTTAAATAAGGACCCTCTTAAATAAGGACCCTCTTAAATAAGGATCCTCCTAAACAAGGACCCACGATTTAAATAAGGACCCTCTTAAATAAGGATCCTCCTAAATAAGGACCCACGATTTAAATAAGGACCCTTTTATAAAGTTTTTTTGTTTGTTTGTTTTTTGACAGAGAGAGACACACACACACACACAGACCGAGAGAGAACTGAACTGGGGGAGCTCCCAGTTCAGCACATGGTTCCGCACGGGCCGGGGCCGGGATTTGATCCTCAGTCCCCAGGGCTGCAAAGTGAGCACTTAACCCACTGAGCCATCCCGGCTTCCCCACAGGACCCTTTTAAATAAGGACCCACGAGGATTCATCAGAAGCCTGTTGAGGATACTTTGTCTATTTTTTTTTTTCGGTTTTCATCCCGTAACCTGCTGATCGTCTTGGTTCCTTCCCTGGGCAGGGAAATTCTTTCCTGTGAACTTCACCCTGTGACCACGGTTGAGCCAGTTCTGAAGAATCGAACAGATTCAACAAGAAAGGTTCGAGTTGCTCCTGTTGGACCAGCAGGGGTCCCTACGGTCATTGTTAGGGGCATCTTCCAGGCCACAGGCTTTTATAAGATGACAAAGTCTGAGCAGTTTTCTCTTAGGGAAATGGGAAAGTGGACTCAGATAATAAGAAATACTGCCCCCCTTTTTTTTTTTTTTGCAGAACGCAGGGAATTACAACCTGAACAGTGAGCTATGTACAATGTGTCAGATGGGCAGAAGCTGCAGCTATATCACAGGGGAAAATTGTCCATAGAAAGGCATCTACTGATAGAGTGTCCTGTATCCTCTTTTCTCCATGAAAGATGAGTTGGCTCCTTAGCTGGCCAATCTATTTTTCTTTTTTAAGATTTATTTTATTGTTTTTGACAGAGACAGAGAGAAGGGGGAGGGCCCAGAACAGTCTCCATAGCTGCACATTATTGGTTTTTCCACATAGTTTCATTCCACAGGTGGGCGCGGGGCTGCACTGGGCAGGGACTGGGCCGGGGTCTCACCCCAGTGAGAACTGAACTGGGGGCACTCCCCAGCTCAGCATATGGGTCCACACGGGCCGGGGCCGGGTTTCGATCCTTGGTCCCCAGGGTTCAAAGCGAGCGCTTAACCCACTGAGCCGTCCCGCTTCCCTGGCCAATGTATTTGATGCAAAAACTTCTTCAATATCCGAGTAGCTTTTATGTGTGGAGAGAGACACATTCTCACCATTCTGTGTACTATGTCGGGGCCCATGGATTATTTTTTAAACACTTAACACGTCTCTCCATATTGTACACACTACTTTCATAAACTTAACGGTTAAATAAAAAGCTATATTATTTTTTAAAAAACTGTTACTGTACATCTGGTACAAATTCATTTTTTAGCTCCTTTGCTAAGCCCGGGTCTGCCTGGCTTGAGCCGGGGTTGGCTCTGGGTTCCTGAGACGTCGTAACCTTTCTTTCTTGTCAGGTGAGCGGCTCCGGGATGTGCGTCTACACCTGCGAACACCCAGGGGCCACGTCACCTCGCCCTTCGTGCCCACCAGCCTGGGCTGCTCGGTGCTGAGGGTGTCCTTTCACCTCGCCGGCCGATCCCCTTGTCACCCCCATGTTGCTTTGCTCGTAGACGTGACCAAATAAGTGCCCCTTGGAAATGAGGGATCAGAACATTTGTCAGAGAAGCTGAGGAACCCAGAAAAAAAAAAGTGACCTCCGTTGGATACAGTTCTTTTTGAACTTGACTTTGAGCGCATCGGTGTATCGTGAAGACGAGAGGCCAGGATGGGAGCGCCGTGCCCCAGGTCTGTGCGCATGAGCCACTGGCCACTGGGAACCCCTGCCCCCTGGGGACCCCCGCCCCCCGGGAACCCCCGCCCCCCGGGAACCCCCACCCCCGGGCTTGCTTCCGCAGGGGCTTCTGTGGCCTGGCTCCAGCGCTGCACCCACACCAGACCCCACTCTACCTCACATCCAGTCAGAAGCCACCGGGCGTACGGAGGCAGGGCCTTGTCTGCACCCCAGAGCCGTGTCCCAGGCAGCGCATGGAAGCAGGACGTAAGAAAACGCAGCGGCGAAGGCGCCTGGCACGTGGAGCAAGACGTGTGGCTCATGTTCCTCCAAGGAGGGACCCGGGGGGTCACTGAGCCCAGAGCCATGCCGTCTGGGGACCACGTCGTCTGGGGACCATGTTGTCTGGGGACCACGCTGTCTGGGGACCACGCCATCTGGAGACCACGCCTTCTGGGGACCACGTCGTCTGGGGACCACGCCATTTGGGGACCACGCCATTTGGGAACCACGCCGTCTGGGGACCACGTCGTCTGGGGACCACGCCGTCTGGGGGACCATGCCGTCTGGGGACCAGGCCGTCTGGGGACCACGCCGTCTGGGGACCAGGCCGTCTGGGGACCACGCTGTCTGGGGACCACGCTGTCTGGGGACCATGCCGTCTGGGGACCTCGCCGTCTGGGGACCACACCATCTGGGGACCTTGGTGTTGCCCTGCACAGGGTCTGGGGACACATGCAGAGATGACTCCTGTACTGATGGGACCAGCGCGTCTCCTCTGGGCCAGGCGTTCCATTTTCTAGGTATGTTCACATAGGGCTCCTCGGTTTGTTCTGTTTTATTTTGGTTTTTGCAACGGGTCTGTGGAGGTCAGAGCCAAAGTCACTGTCCGTCTCTGGTTTACGAACGACACGAGCAAGGTCCAGAAGGTACCTTGAGACCCGACGGGGCCGCTCACACACGCTCCATATCGCTCCCCAGCTCTGCCTCCCGTGTCGCGGTGTCGGCAGCTTGCTGTTGGCCCCGGTGACACTGCTTCCCACCTCCTGAAGTGAGCGTGGACCACCCGGCCACACCGTGCGAGGGCCGGTCAGTCACCCCAACCGCTGTATCTGCATGCACAGTGGAATTCTACGAGGCCGTGGGGGACACAGGACGTGGCTGGAAACTTTCCGGATGGCCCACAAGTCCAGGTGCGTATCGGAGGGTGACGCACGAGGAAGGCCCCGCGCTCGCTGCCTGCCCCGATTCCTTCCGACGTCCAGGCTAAAAGCAGAGCCTTGAATGAGTTTTCTTTCTTTTCGAAAGCACGTGACCCGGGCCTGGACAGGACCGTTTGACAAACTCCGGTGCCTGCTGGGTTCCCTGTGAGCGGGAGCATCGGCCCTCGGCTCCTGAATTACCCGCCGGCAGACAGAACTCAGGGAGCCTGGCCACCCCCGAGGCAGGATGAGTGGACAGACCCGGAGCCGCCGGTCCTTGGGACAGAGGTGGAAAACGCGAGGTCAAGGGCGTGAGCGGGTGTGCAACAGTGGGCGTGAGTGGGTGTGGAGCCCTGCCAGGGGCTCCTGCTTCACATGTCACGTGTCTGGTTGCAGAAAAGAAGAATGTCTTCCAGAAATCCCAGGCACCTCAACGTCTGGTTTCGCGCTCTGGGCCGCAGCCCGGCTACGATGACGTGCGGCGTTCAAACCGAGGTCCGCGTAAGAGGGGCCGGCGCTCTGGGGACACAAGAGAAAAAGGACAACGAGGTCCAGGCAGAGCCCTGGATGGGGCAGCAGCAGCGAGGGGACGAGCGAGCGCCTGAGCCCGGGGCCCTCACATGCCTTTTCTGAGAGGACGCAGACCCGGGTCGGCCCGAGGCTGCCTCTCGGGAGCGTGTGGACCCGGGTGGGCTGTGACGTGACACTGGTGGAAGGCGTGTCCCGCCGCCGTGTGCGCTTCTGCAGAAGCGTCAGGTGCAGAGTCGGGGCACACGGAGCGTCGGGCGGGCGGCTACAGCCGCACGGTGTTCAGGGAAGAAGCAAACATTCCCTGTGCTCGTCTATCTGTTCTTTATTACAATCATTACTCTGAGGCTTATCAGGGTGATGTGGGGTGAGTAGATCACATAGGTTGCAGGTGTGCGACTCTGCAGCACGTCGTCCACGTGGTACCACAGGTGCTCAGCACCCAGAGGCGACTCTTTTTCCATCGCCGTATGTTTAGCTTCCGCTCCCCCCTCCGCCTCAGGGAACCACTGAACTCCTGCCTGTGTCCATGGGGTTTGGTTGCTTTGTTGCTTTCAGTTTTATATTCCACCCATGCGTGAGGTCATCTTAGATCGGCTACAATCAACAAGACACAGAGTAACCAGTGCTGGAGAGGCTGTGGACACAAAGGACCCTCATGCACGGCTGGTGGGGACGGAAACTGGTACAACCACCATGGAAGGCGGTGTGGAGACGCCTCCAAAAACTAGGGATGGAATTGCCATACGATGCAGTCATCCCTCTCCTGGGCATCTACCCAAAAACCTGACAACCTTAATCCACACAGACACACGGACCCCAGTGTTCACCACACCGCAGCTCACGGTGCCACGTCGGGGACACAACCACAGTGTCCTCTGATGGATGACGGATAAGGAAGTTGTGGTGCGTTTACACAATGGAACACGACTCAGCAATAAGAAAAGAGAAATGACAGCCATTTGTGACAACGTGGACTGACCTGAGGTCCTCATGCTGAGCGATTAAGCCAGACAGAAAACCCACCACCACGCGACTCCTTATACAGACCCTTTGATAAAGCGTGTCCCAAAATTCACGCCAGAAGTAATTTTGATAGAAAACACAGGTTTATCATTAAAAATTGTAAGTTTTCATTGCTCAACAACGAAAATGCGTTGTTCTTTTGTGGAGCGCTCCATTTTTTAATAATCCTGAACTGTCCGTTGTCACGCTGTCTTTTTTTTCCCGTTGGCAACACTTTACCGCACAAATGACGCAAAATTCAAATCTTGCGTGAACTTTGGGACACGCTTTATAATCCTTGTGACAAAGCTGAAACCGCAGACCTGTCACCCCCACTGTGCGCATCAGCTTAGGCTAAGGTGACCAGACGTCCCGCTTTTGGCGGGACAGTCCCAATTTTTAACAATTTGTCCCGCGTCCCACGGCGTTTTAAAAAAGTCCCAATTTTTGGAAAGAATGCACGACAAGCTAGGGAACGGCGGGAGATAGACCCAATTTTTAATCAAGAACCCCCTCCCCCCTGGTCAATGGTGTCCCGCTTTACCCATGTTAACATCTGGTCTCCTTACCTTACCTTACCTTAGCTTAGGCGCCTGCGTCCAGTGTATACGATGTTTCGGAGCCACGCTCACGTTTGGGCATCTGCAGGGTCCTCCCGGGTCTGCGAACCACCTCCGCCCTGTGACCACGGCAGCGGCCGCCTCCCACCACTGTCTTCCCGGTTCAGCGGAGACCCTCATGGATCTGAAGCCCACCGGCCGGCTGCTGACCGGAGCGCGCTCGGCAGCCCGCTTCTCGCTGCCAAGGCTGCCCGTGACGTGGGCACTTAGTCCGTGGAGCACAGAACGGTGTATTGAGGCCGCTTGTCCAAAACTCACACTCACTTACGACTTTTTTGGGTTTTAATTTGAAAATCCATAGTCCCCATCTGCTCCTGCACCTTGTCCCAAATTAACCGGACGAGTGACGGCCTCACGTTACAGGGTCGGTGTGGAGCTGAGGGAGGGAATTGAATTTACAGCGGCTACCTGCTTCGTGCCAAGAAATTCATCCGGCTGGGGTTGGAAAACCGATCCTCCGGTGTCGGCGACTCGTCGGACCCCGGGCCTGAGCCATCGCTCTGTCAGCCTGTTCAGGTGCGTGGAGCCAGGACACGCCCTCCGGGCCCCATGCCGGCTCCCGCCTGGCCGCGCACGACTTCTCCCCTCTCGGCTGCCAAGCCCGCGACTTTGCCCCTTTGTCTCCAGTGACGTGAGCTCCCCTTCTTCAGCCGGTAAAGCTCCCCAAGACCCTGCTCTGCAGGGTCAAGCCCTGCACCCCATCTGCTCCTCCACTGTCACCCCCGTCCTCACTCGGCCTGAGGGCCGGTGAGGAGACAGAGAGAAGCAGCCCTGAGGCAGGCGGGTCAGCCCCAGAATCCTGTAACTTGCCGTGGAAATTGTCCACGTGAATCCAGTCCTTGTCCTGATGAGCCTCTTCCCCTTTGTCCCCGGAGGAGGGGCCCCAGCTCCTGGCGAAGCCCCCGCCCACCTGTGTGGATGGATGATAGATCGATAGATCGATAGATTGATAGATCAATACACAGATAGATAACACGTAGATAGATGACAGATAGATAGAAGATTGATACATAGATGATAGATAGGTGATAAATAGATTATAGACAGATGATAGATAATAGATAGATAGATGATAGATTACCGTATTTTCTGGCGTATAAGACGACCCCCTAATTTTACAGTTAAAACATAGGTTTAGGCCTATACTCGCTGTATAAGACTACAGCCTCGGAAGTGGGGGGTAGTCTTATACAGCGAATATAGGCCTAAACCTATGTTTTAACTGTAAAATTAGGGGGTCGTCTTATACGCCCGGTCGTCTTATACGCCGGAAAATACGGTATAGACAGATGGTAGATTATAGACAGATGATAGATAATAGATAGATGATAGATTATAGACAGATGATAGATAATAGATAGATAGATGATAGATTATAGACAGATGATAGATAATAGATAGATAGATGATAGATTATAGACAGATGATAGATAATAGATAGCTAGATGATAGATAATTGATAGGCGATAGATAGAGATGGAGATAGTTTTCTGTGGCGGCCACACCGAATCATAAGAACCCAAGTGGCTTAAGCCCACAGAGGGAAATTCTCGCATAGCTCTGGAGGCCAGAAGTTCAAAGTCACGGTTTCAACAGGGTCCTCGCCCTCTGGACGCTCTAGGGGGACCTGTCTCTTGTCTCTTCCAGCTGCTGGGGCTCCTGGGTTCCCTGGTTTACGACGGCCTCACTCGGCCTCGGTTTCCATGCCCACATGTGTCCTCCCCTCTGTCTCCCGCCTTGGCGTGTGTCTTACCGTTGGCATCGGATTTAGGAGTCACCCGAATAATCCAAGATGATCTCCACATCTCGAGATCCTTAACTGAATGACACCTGCACGACCCTCTTTTTCAAATAAGGCTCCTTCACAGGTTCTGGGAGTTGGGACACGGACATTCCCTTCTGACGGGTCACTTCTCAGCTCAACACAGGGTGGTAACACGTCAGGTGTCCGCCTACGTTGCATTTTATTAAACTCCATCTGGGGTCCAGCCTGGTGTCTCTTCTTAGTTGCGTAACGACTGCAACTTAAGCAGCTGCAAGTCGTCAGCCTTAGTTTCACCATAACAGTTGGGGTTACGCGCTCACAAAAGACTACATTTCTAAAAAGGATGATTGTCCAGCCAGATGCCGGAAGTCCTCCTGAGATGTGCTGTCATTCAAACCGCCGGCCCCTCGGGCTACATTTTTTTGGGGGGTTTTTTTTTGTGTTTTTTTTTTTCTTTTTAAAAAGGTTTTTATTAAAATATAGCTAACATAAAATATTGTA
>PVKE010023465.1:0-24605 GCA_004027555.1 Craseonycteris thonglongyai
AGAAGTCTCTAAAAACCCACAAAGGTACCTTAGGAGAAAAAGAATCAATAGCTGGTATCCATCACATCTAGAGGAGATTTCTATGAGATTCCTACTATTGTAGTTGAGTAAAACTTTTTCTGTCCTCATCCCCTCAATAATATTTTCTCCCTCACCACTGGGTCTTGCCCTGAAAGGCTTGAAATATAAGAGAATTCACAACTTTCATGCTATCACAATGGTCCAAGAAACCATCACCTCCTACCTGGATTTCTGCCCTAGTTTACTGATTGGCCATCCACTCTAGTCACAGCAGCTAAGTGACCTTGATAAATAAGCCCTATGCAAAATATGTCATTCCTCTGCTCTATACTGTACAGTGGCCCACAATGATCTACAAGGCCCCACGTGAACTTGGCCTGCTCTATTCTCCTCTTCCTGCTACTCTAACCAAATGCTTCTTGCTGTTTTTTAAATAAGCCAGGACATGTCCTACTCCAGAGCTTTTGCTTTTTTTTTTTTTTTGATCTTTAACCTAGAAGCTTGTCCTCCATTTATCCATTCCTTTACCTTCATTTCTACGTAAATGTCATCTTTTCTAGACTCTCACCCAAATAGTACCTGCTTTATATTTCTTATCCCCATTTCTACTATATTCTTTACTCTAGAATTTATCACTATTATATTATTTATTTAATTTATTTATCTACTGGAATATCTACTAGAATTTAAGCTCCATAGAGATAAGAACTTTTGTCTATTTTGTTCATGGTCATATCGCCAGCATCTAGAACATTGATAGATTAGGTGCTTGTTCACTATTTGTTCGGGGAAAGAGCCAGTAACAAGTAGAAGTGGAAGTATAATATATCCAGAAAGAGAAAAAGATGGTCATACCCCATCCCTCAAACCTACACGTAGCCCCTAAAATCTTCAAAATCCAATATATGCTGAAATGTTAAACTAAATGAAGTTTGGAGTTATGATATTACACAAGACAGACTATTTATTACCTGATAGTGAGCAGAAAAGTTATGGGAAAACCCAAAATATCATGCTGGGGAAATGGAAGTAAATAAGAGGCTATTTATACATGCAGTGTATCAATTAGTTCAATTTTCTGCTTCTGGGCACAGAAAATACTTATATTTCTCCTACTTCTTTTGGCATTAAGCATGACCATATGACTTTCTTTGATAGTGAAATATGTGTGGAAGTGAAAAGTGTCATTTCCAGACGGAAGCTTTAAAAGCTAGTGCATAGTTGGTTATATTCTTTTTCATCATAGTTGCTATGATGGTCATGAAAACATGTGTTGAGACAATGCCTCAATCAGGGTCATTAGTAAGGTCACTGAGTGACCCCAAGTAGAAAAATCCTACTGCCAACTTATGATGGATATGCAGTAGGAGTGAGAAATAAACCTGTGTTGTGGTAAGCCTCTAAGATTTTTGGATTGCTTAAAAGCATTGGTTGACTATGCTGGTCATTAATTTTGGTTATCAAATATTTCTAGTTTCCTGCCTTCCAGGCATGTGGTAGATTTGAATTTCCTGACACCAACTTGCCATGATTAAGTTGGTCCATATGACTAATTCTGGTCTATGACTTGTGAGCAGAAGTGACATAGGTGCCTTATAGATAGGGACATTCAAATGCAAGATGAATGTGCAGAGATTTTATTCCCTCTGCTAAAGGACATAGAAGTTCACTTATGCAACTGAGACTCTCTGGATTCTAGAAACCTAACAGAAATCTTTGAAATACAGTAATTCTTTGTAAAAGGTGGGTTTGTTAAATAAGAAGGCAAATTCTAGTTTGTTTTTTCATTCTTCATCCTTCTCTCCTCCCTGCCTTTTCCTTTGTAGTAGCTATTGTGGCTGAATTCTCAAAAGTCATTTTGTCCTAATTAGTCTTAGCCAGTTGGGTAATCCTATTCCCCTTGAGGCTACTTGGCTTACAAATAGCATGTGACCAAAACCAGCTAATGAAACATGACTAAAGCCTTATGGAGAACTCTGTATAAGGCTTTATTCCTCCAAAAGGAAAACACAAGAGTAATTTGTTGCTTTCTTTTAATGTCATTTTGTCTAGTGTGATGCCTAGAATCACTGCATCCATTTTGCCACTTGCCCAAAGATAAAGCAATCACAAAGGAGAACTGAGCCAAGAAAATTTCTAAAGAGCAGATATAGAGCTCATCTTACTTCTGAACTTTTATTATGAGAATTAATGAATTCTCATATTGTTATGTCAGTTTGTTAGAGTTTACTGCTGAGTGCAGTGTAAGGAATTGTATCTGACAGACCTTTGACCTTTATTTCTCCCTGACTCTGATCCAAGAAATAGTCCAAACAAAATGTAAATTAGGGGAATGCCAAGACAGCTCAGCAGGTTGAGCACTTGTCTTGCAACCACGAGGCCCAGGGATCAAATCTTGGCCGAAGCCTGTGCAAATCCATTTGCTGAACTGTGTTGCAAGTGGTAACCACCAGGATGTCAGTGAATGTTCTCGACTCCCATGTGAGAGGCCCCAGTTCAGTTGCTGCTCCATGTGGCTCCACATCCACCTGTGTGGAATAAAATTATTTCACAACTAATGATGTACAACTATGAATACTGCTCTGGGCCCTCACCCCTTCTCTTTCTCTCTCTCTCTCTCCGTTCTCTCAAACAATAAAGTGCATCTTAAAAAAATAGTAAGTTAGTAATGATATAAGCCATATAGTCAGTAGATCTATCAAAGAAAGTATCTTGTTAAGACCACAAAGTGGTCATAGATTTGGGTGAATGGATTACAAGAAATGGAGCCAAAAGTAACCAATAGGTCTGAAAACTATGGGTATTTGGTAAGAAATAGAATAGAGAAAATAAGCAAAGCAGAAGTTGATTAAGAGGATAGTTCAAGATTGTATGTTAGTGCTGGTTTTCTATTGGAATGTTTGGTTATATAAAAGCCCCACATTTCCTCGTCCAGCAGAGCTTTTAGAATTTAAAGGACGTACTGAGATCATATAGAAATGACAAAGCTCCTCATCATTTTTCATCTTGAGTATATTTTTATAAGTTATCTGATGTAAAGTTTATTTCAGAATTATCCTAAGAAATCTATACTTTCAAGGCTTTTGTGTCACATTATTGCAGAATACATGTTGGATAGTCTTACATTTGTAATTTTGTGGTATATTTTAGTTCTAGCAGTTACTAAGAGGTTTTTTTAATTATTTAATGTACTAAACATGTATTGAAAATCTGCTATATTCAATGCATTGAGGTTGGTATTATGAATATAAGAAAACTGGTATCTATGGGGTCTTTAAGGAGCAAGCAATCAAACTGGATGAGTCCATACCTCATTAACTTGAAACACCCAGGAGAATGGAATGAGTGTAAAATAACAGTTCTTAAAATATGCTTTAGGAGCCCTTGGATGACCATTTCATTCCAACGAGGTGAATCAAAAAAGGCTTCACAGGGGAAGCCGGGATGGCTCAGTGGGTTAAGCGCTCACTTTGCAGCCTCGGGGACTGAGGATCGAATCCAGGCCCCGGCCAATGTGGACCCATATGCTGAACTGGGGTGTGCCCCCTGTTCAGTTCTTGCCGAGGTAAGACCCCAGCCCAGTTCCTGCCCTGTGTAGCCCTATGCCCACCTGTGGAATGAAACTATGTGGAAAAAAATGATGATGTACAACTATGGAGACTGTTCTGCCCCCCCACCCCTCTCTGTATCTCTCTCTCTTTCTGTCAAAAACAATAAAAGTAAATCTTAAAAAAAAAAAAAAAAAAGGCTTCACAGAGGAAGGGGCACACCTAAGTTAAATTTCAAACAATGGGTCGACCTTCGAGAGAAATACAAGATGTGACCAAAGATATGGTGAATATTTAAATAAAAATAAATGTATTATAGTAAGACACATTGCCATTAATCCCCCTCAAAATACTCCCTCTCACTTTGAACACATTTATCCCATCGTTCTTGCCCCCTTTTGAAGCAATTCTGAAAGTCCATTTTCATGAGTTTCTTTAGTTGCTCAGTCTTAGCTGCCTCAATGTCCTGAATCAATTCAAAACATGGACCTTTCATGGTCATTTTGACTTGGGAGAAGAGCCAGAAGTCACATAGTGCTAGATATAGTGAATGAGGTGCACAGGGACACACCATAATGTTTTTATTTGAGAGAAATTGCCATCCCAGCAGTAATGTGTGAATTGAATCGATTCCAGTGTGATAAAAAAAAAAAAAAAAGAATATATATATATATATATATATATATATATATATAGTTAATGTTTAAATTAAAAAGAACATTTTTAATGTTTAAATTAAAAAGAACATTTATTACACTAAAAGACACATTGTTTGAAGTGAGGGGAAGTATTTTGAGGGGGATTAATGGCAATCTCTTTTTTACTATAATATTTATTTTTTATTTAAACATTTACCATATCTTTTGATCATACCTTGTCGGTTGAGTAGTTTGAGATCACACTTAGAATAAGAAAATTTCCAGGGAAAGAAGGAATCCAGTTAGACTGGATAAAGTTATACATGAGGAGGTCTATTGGGTGGTAAGTTTGGATAGATACATGGACAACTGACAATACCGGAACATCATGCAAAGAGCTTAATTCTTATTCTCTGGACTATTTAAAGAAATTGTTTTCAATCATGGGAATGAGGTCAGGTCTGCTAAAGTTAGCCCATACAGCAGTGTGGGGGATATAGGATCACGGATGGGAGCAAAGAGAGATAGGAGATAGGAAGATCTCTTAAGGCACCACATTGATGGTGCAGATGAAAGATAAAGAGTATTTGAACAAGGACAATATCAGTGAAGATGGGATAAAAAGGAAAAGGTTTGGATGCTTTTGAGGTAGAATCAACAGGTTTGTGTGCTGGAGGACCTGTGACTGAGATCTGGTCAATGGGATGTGGGCAGAAGTGAGATAAACCACAGAAAGGCCTGTTCCTTCAAACATCTGAAACAACCTCCTGTCCTCTCTTTCCTTCTGAAACAGCCTTGGAAAGTGTACCTGATGGGATAGCTATGCAATGGAGGAAACCCAAATACTTTTGTCAAAAGAAACTGAGGAGAACCTTGAAGTTTTTGTTCTATTTGTTATAGCAATATAGACCAGCCCACACACTAACTTACAGAGTTGTTTTTAGGGAGGCCCATGAATTTGGTTCATGATGTGATGAGTTGGTGTTAACCACCAGTCAATTGGAAAGCCATGTTTGGAGTTCAAGAAGATGTTAAGAATAGAGTTGCTACTTTCTTATTTATCTACAAAGAAGTTCCTTATAAACTGATTAGTAGTGTATAGGATTCAAAGGGTCCAAGGACCTTTATTTTTTTTACCACTGCACTTCAGACCAAAACTTTAGAAGAAAAACCCACTCTATCCTTCTATAGTACTGGGGATGTAGGACACAAGAGCAGGAGAAATCTATTTGTGTGATATGGAGGTCACCAAGGAGGGCCAAAAGCTTCTCATACCTCTCCATCAGAAGAGATTAGATTGGCATCGGAACAGAACTTCGTATCACCAGGCGAACCTCTTCTTTTAAGGATAAAAGCTCATTCAATCAGCTAAGTATTCACACTTGACTAAGAGTAAAGAATGTCTGGAAAAGAAATTAATAAGAAAAGCAGAGACTCTTGGAGGCATTTATTTAGTTATTACACAAAGCTGACTTCTCTACCCATTCCCCTAATAGGAACAAGCTTACACAATCAGGTCATGGGATCAAGAACTTTCTTAGGACTCATAATATTAATAATCACTAACATTTATCATGACCCCAAGTCCCTGGCCTGTTACTTATTATCTTACTAAATTATCACAATAGCTCTCCGAATTAGATTGTCCTAATAGTCCCATTTTGCAGATGAAGATAGAGATTTAATGATTTGGTAAATGTCACAGTATGTAAGATGCCCTAGAATTCAAACCCAGATATTTGATTTTCAGAATTCAAGTTTTTACTTACTGTACTATAGTCTATGGATTTGAAAGCTTAATTTTTTAAAAGCTATCTGGGATGCCAGGATGGCTCAGCAGGTTAAGCACTCATCTTGTAGCCCTGGGGTCCAAGGATCAAATCCCAGCCTCAGCCCATGCGACCCACATGCTGAACTGGGGTTTGGCCCCAGTTCGGTTCTTGTTGGGGCGTGCTTCCCATACAGGAGACCCCCAACCTGGTTCCTGCTCTGCACAGCTCCCACCCAACTGTGTGAACTGAAACCACACCAAAAACTGATGACATACCACTATGGAGAATGCTCTGGGCCCTCCCCCTTCTTTCTGTCTCTCTCTGTCTCTGTCACAAAGATACATATCTTTAAAAAAAGGTATATAGGGAAAGCTGGGATGGCTCAGCGGGTTAAGTGCTCGCTTTGAAGCCCCGGGGACCGAGGATTGAATCCCACCCCGGCCCATGCGGACCCCCATGCTGAACTGGGGTGTGCCCCCAGTTCAGTTCTTGCTGGGACCTATGTGGGAGGCTCCCGGCCCAATTCCTGCCCTGCGTAGCCCTGTGCCCACCTGTGGAGTGAAACTATATGGAAAACTAATGTCAACTATGGAGACTGCTCTGGGTCCTACCCCTTCTCTCTGTCTCTCTCTGTCTCTGTTTCTCTCTATCAAAAATCAATAAAATAGATCTTAAAAAAAGAAAGATATCTGAATTGATTGCATGCTATATTTTCACTGGAAGTGTTTTTCTCCCTTTGTGGTGCATAAAATAATAGTACACCTTACAATTGATTTTTCTTCGATTCCATAAATATAACACAATGCTAATTGGCCTCTACTGACTGTTCAGGCATGTGTAATTATGTGGAAGAGCAGGGACTGACTTAGTAAGAAGCTATATATTAAGGAAGGGGCTTTCCAACTTTCTCACACAGCAGAATGCATTATGCAAACAATGTCTGACATAGAAATCCAATATGTAAAGCAGAGAGAAGTGGTATTTTATTAGTATAAATGTACTTTATATTCAAATACATAACATGTATTTATTATACACGTAATCATCGAGAATACTAGTTACCATACTGGGGATATCCAGTAGGTTAAATTTCCATTTGATTGTGCAGATTTTTTAAATTAGTATTTTAAAAATATTCGATGATATCATTTAAATCATTATATTCAAATCAAATATGGAGGAAATCAGGACATACTTTCATGGCTTCATAGCTTAAAAACCATTCTGTAATTGTCTTCATAGGCTCAGAGACTACTCCTTTTTTTTTTTTTTGTACTGGACATCATTACATTGAAAATTATTTGGGATGAAATAACAATCCACTCATTAGCTTTGTGAAACGACAGAGCTTAAGGGAGGCAGAAGAAATCCCTTCCTCAAGTTCTCTGATTTCATCAACATCACTGCTATCGTCTGTAGGCATTTCTAGGAGTATAACAGTACTTTCTGGGACCAGCTTCCCAGGTATGAGTTTCAACTCCATACCTTACTAACTACATGAGTTTGGACAAGTGTTTTAACCTTTCCTAGTTTTGAATTTTGTCTCTAAGCAGAAATCAAAATACCCATGATTATTTTGTAATATTGTTTTAAGACACAAATGAGATAATATGAATGTCACTTCCCATAATCTGCAGTAAACAATTAATAAATTTTAGTTTTTATAGTTATTATAATGCCTCCACAAAGAGACGATATCATGCTAGTAGTGGCTGGGAACAGACAAATACTCAAGTGATGGTTTCTGCTATTTAAGAGGTTTTGTCTATTTGAGATTAGAAATACACATGAAAGAAAAGTAGCAAAAAAAGTCAACACAAAGAGTCAAATGGATAACAAAGACAAGGGTGCTAAGTCACATGAGTAAGAGCAACCTTGTTTTCAAATTATAGTTTTAAGCAAGTTTCTAGACTTCATGATGATTATATATATATATAATATAATATAATATTATATTATATTATATTATATTATATTTATATATATATATATTGTAGGCCGGGGACCTGTGGGGTATATCTGAGCCACTGATATGCTGATATCGACCTGCAATGTTTAGAAAGGTTCGAGCCAACTTTTAAAGATTTATTTTATTGTTTTGACAGAGACAAAAAGAGACAGAGAGAAAGTGGGGAGCCCTGAGCAGTCTTCATAGTTGAATATCATCAGTTTTCAACATGGTTTCATTCCACACAGGTGGGCGGGGGGGGGCTTGCTGAGCAGGAGCTGGACAGGAACTGGGTCTCCTGCGTGGGAGGCACACCCCCTCAAGCCAGGGGCCAAGCTTGGAATGGGGGGCTAGAACCAAACTGGGGATGTTCCGCATGGAAAGCACACCTCAGTTCAGCATATAAATCCACAAGGGCCAGGGGCTGGATTCAATCCTTGGTCCCTGGGGCTCCAAAGCAAACGCTTAACCTGCTGAGCCATCCTGGCTTCCCCAAGCCAACTTTTAAATATCAGTATATTTCATATGCAAATCTGGATTTCCATAGACCTGTGGCTTATCCCAAGTCTACAGACCTCACATCTTTTTGGCAGAAATATGGGAAGGGGAGGTTCAGCTTGAAGAGAGGAATCCAAAAAAAAATAGATTCAAACGACTGCCCCCATATCTACCAGCATCTGCAGTGGGCAGTGACATGGCTCTAGCCTTCCTCTGAAATGTGTCACATGCAAAGGGAAAAGGAGACTGGACTGTCCCTCAATTGGTTGCACTGAGGTCCTTTGGAGGCTGGAGACAAACGTCAGAGGAACCCCACCCCTTGCTCAGAGACACATGGGTGATAGCAACCGACAACCTTTGGTGAGAGGTCCAGTGTTGATTCACACAACCAAGCATAAGATCAGAATATTGTAATAAAAACAAAATGTGAATGAAGTTTAGATTTAACTTTTGAGGGAGCAGAATAAACTACCACCCCACCATATGTGTGTGACTTCTTCATTTCTGACTGCAATTTCCATTTTTTAAATAGAAATTTTCAACCTTCTGTGCTTGTCTATGTCTGCTCGGAACAGTTTGAGACCTTGTTACTGTTTTAAAATGTATGCATGTTAAGATGACTCTCCAACCATGGAAAAAAATAAACCTCAAAAAGTTTTGTTTAAAAATAAAATCTGAATTTCTAGGTTTTTTTTTTCTTTCTTCTTTTTTCTTTTTCTTTTTCTTTTAAGCAAGAGATCTTACACATTGGTCCTTTAAGTCTGCATATTAACCATTACCTGGGACCAAGTAGCGGCTGCCACTCCCATGAAGTGACTAGGCTCTCTGATTGGCCGCAGACCTCACCACTCTCTGTTGTTTTCCAAAGCTGCGGTTAATTACACATGTCTATCAGCCCTGCCCTGTGCTTTTTTTTTTTTTCCCCTGCTCTTTCTTTGTGGAAATAAAGTATTACTACATGTGTACCATGCAAACAAACATTTCATACCTGGTTTGCTTTACTCATTTACTGGATCTATTGGTCTTCTCTAGGCATGTGAACCTATCCTGAATGATTTACAGACTGAGATACAAAATGACACTTGAAGAATGCTTACATTGGAAGAAAATGTGCAAGGAAAGTAAGTGATACAGGCCCCCCAAAATAAAAGTAAAACAAATATAAGGATCAGAGGAGGGGATTGGTATTATCAGGTAAGATTTCATAGGGGAGGTGGGTTTTGAAGAAAACATGAGTTTTTGGACTAGTAATATCAAGCTCATGTGGGTAAATGTCTAAGCCATGCAAAATAAATAGTTTGTCTACAGACCCTATTCATATTTGTTCTCTCCCCAAATGTAATCTCATCACTCCCCTGTTTAATAGCTTTCAATGGCTTCCCTTTGTCTTCCAGATAAAATCCAAAGGAAGACTAAATTGACATAGGAAGTGCTTTATGATGTGGCCCCTGGTTACCTTCTGAGGCTCGTTTTGGGCAGCACAATTCTAGTTTCACCCTTTCGAGCTAGCCATGCTCAATGGTTTGCTGCTCTCTCAAAGTATTGGTCTCATGTTTTGAACACATTGTTTGTTCAGACTTACTCCTTGCCCCACCCCATCTTCACTTCTGAGAAACTTTCTCTGAGGCTGTCTTCCTCTGAGGCTGAGTTTGGAGCTTCTTCTCTGGGTTCTGTCAGCACCGTGACAACTGAAGCTTCACATTTATGTCCCTTGAGTTGTCATAGTCTCTTCACATCTTTGTCTCCCACAATGGACTCAAAACTTCATGACCAAGGGGGATAGAGTACAATCCTATGGGGGGAATCATAGTAGGGCATGTCACCCCTGAGGGATTCCCTTTATGAGCTAGTGGAGCACTGAAGAAATGTTCTTTCTCATACAACTTAGCTGATAGGCACAGGTTCCTCGGGGACTCAAGCCAGCTCATCATGAACTTTGCAAGTCTAGAGTCCTCTCCATGATTTTTGCAAATTCTTCACCACTGTCTTCCTCATACATCTATTTATTAGCATGCTAGCTCTGTCTTGTGAGTCATTGCTTTTATCCCACATTGTCCTGGAGGCAACACACAGCCCCTCCACTGGCTTTCATGCAAGATCTTCTAGGAATTAACTCTGTGCTGGTTAAATTATTTTAATGGAAGTTTGAGTGGACAAAGGATAGGTTACCACCATGTGAATGAATATTCTGTCTACACCTAATTTTCTATTTTGCTCATCTTCTTCCTCAAGTACTTGTCAGGGTAATCCCTTAGCAAATATCATACAATGACATTTGACATCATAAACTCATATTGACCCTAAGTCTCTCTCTTTATATACAGCATACACTAATGGGAATTCAAGTAACAGGCATTCACAAGCAATTGGCAAAAAAAATTGAGAGTGCTGGTTGCTTGAGTCCTGGTTAACGGAGAGTCTAGTTATGTTTATCCAGCATTTAATAATCCTCACAGGTGCCAGTTAACTGAGAGACTACTGTATTTTTATCCATTATCCTAAGTTCTCCCCTATGGAATGATTCAAGTTGAGTTAATCTTTTTTTGGTTTTTTTGGTTTTAAATTTAATACAAATATTGAAATGTATCCTTTAAGGAGATTAATATATATTTTTTTACTTTAATTTTCTTTTCTTTTTTTTTTAATTGTTAAATTTATTGAGGTGACATTGGTTGATAACAATTACATTGTTTCCAGGTGTACAATTCTACATTACATTGTCTATACATTGCATTATATGCTCATCATGAAGTTAATCTTCTATGGGAATAATTTTAAAATCTTTCACATAGCCCTGATCTTTTTATAGATCAAACATCTCCATTGTCTTTATCCAGGATTGAGGGCTCTGAGAAGTCATTCTTGTTTTATTTTTTCAATGAGGAAATTATTCAGATTTTCCTAGTATATTTTGTGAGAGTTTTTATGTGCAAACCATATATCAAGGTTACACTAAATTAATCCCAGGAAATCTATGTGGTGGTTTTTTTTTAACTTGTCTTCAAATGAACGATAACTTTGGGGACAAGTAAAATGGATTATTTCACCTGACTTATTTACACAAAGTAAAAAAACAGGTCACAGCGTTTCTATTTAAGCTGATCAACTTAATTATAACTCTTTGGATGCAAACATTTGCACTGTTTTCTGTGGTTTGGGTGTAATTTCCTGCCAGAGGGTAACGTGGAGGCGGAGGGGAGCGCAGGGGCTGCTGAGTTTTGGCATCAAATTCTTCGGTCCAGCTGCTCTCTGTGAAGTGTCAATGACCTTACTCAACAGCACCCAGACAATCAAGGTCCCTATAATGAGAAAACCAAATTACAGGTATGTAATTTTCACAGTTTTCTGCCAGGATCTCCAAGCTGGTGACAAATTGATATACTACTGTCTGTATGGAAGGCTGGCTTTCAGAAAACAGGCCACACTCAGTTGAAATATTATACCTGAAGGATCGCACAATTTCAAACCTCTGAGATATAAAAAACATCCTTCACTAAGTCTCTTGTTGAATGCTGAACTTTGGAGCATATTTGTTTACACTTGGAAAGCCCTGCCAAGAAAACAAAGTGTGAGAAAATCTTCAGGCACCAGGAACCAGGAAATCGTGAAGAAACACCTAGCAATGGGAAGATAATGCGGGTCCTCCAATAAAGTCTCACATTGTGAATTTTGTTATCCCTTTCCCAGCCTAACTTCTAAGTATCTATAGTTAGGCAATAACTCCCTTATAACTACATAATATTTCTGAAAGCAAACTTTTAAAACAGTAACTATAGTAATAGCAATAACTGACATTTACTAAGATTTCCCTATATCTCAAGTTCAGTTCTGAATAGTTCTCCTACACTCATTTATCGGATCCTTACAACCATTTCATGAGGTAAGGATTATTATTGTTCCTATTTTGCAGGTGAGGATACTGAGGCACAGAGCAGGCATAATCTGTCTGAAGTGGTAGAGCAGGCATGTCCAAGCTGCAGCCCAAGACAGCTTTGAATGACGGCCAATACAAATTCTCAAAACAGTATGAGATGTTTTGTGAACTCTTTTAAAAGCTCACAGCTATTGTTAGTGTTAGTGTATTTTATGTGTGATCCAAAACAATTCTTCCAATGTGGCCCAGGGAAGACAAGAGATTGAACATCATGGTTGTACAGCCTGGAAATGGCAGGACAAGTAGTTAATCCAGGCAAACCATCTCTAAAGCCCTTGTGCTCAATCTCAGATTGGATCTTTGTAAAACACAGTATCTTTTTTCCAGCTGTGCGAATATATCATTGCCTGATATATTCTTGACCAAGAGCTTAACCTTGAATAAAAATAAATGTTAAAACCAGTGCACACAAATGAAATATATAACTAAATGAATCTCTTCTCAGGACAATAGTAAACAGTCAATCTGACATTTTAGCCAGCAGTTTCCAAATGGTAGGCTGCAGAAATGGGCCCTAACCCTGGAGTTATTTATTGAGTTTGAGGTCAACAATGAGAATCTATACTGCTAACATTTCTCCAGGTGGTTCTCACTCATGTTAGGAGATCACTGGTCTAAGTTTTATTTCCACATATTTTTCAAGTACCTACTATTTGCTGATTTTAAAAAAGGTTAAAAAAAAGCTATGAATTTAAGTTGCTCAAAAATCTAAGTTGGTATGGAGCAAGGGGAACTAGGCAAGTAAACAACTATAACACAGTACAACAAAACACTCTGATAGAGTAAAGAGGGTGATAACATTTCCAAGAATAGAAAAAGGACAAAAGAATCAGAGACAGCTTTGCTGAGGAGATGAACTTCAGGCTGAATTATTTGAAATGATGAGAATGAGTGTACTCAGGAAAGGAAGGTTGGAGGAAGAAGGGCAGGGAGGCCATTTTCTAGACACAAGAATATATAATATATTCATCCATTAACAATAAGAAAGTAGCAACTACTCTTTATTGCACATTTGCCATGTGCCAGGGATTGCTTAATATGATGGACAAAGAACATGCATGGAAAGAATATAGAGGTGAGAGTATATGGCCTATTCAAGGAACTGAAAGCCATCAGCTTTGTTCATATGGGCCACAAAGTAAAAGAGTGGCATGGGAAGAGAGGTCAGGGCTATGTTTCCCTAGAAGCAGTCTCTAAGATGGAGATTAACAAGCAGGATTTTTGTTGTTGAGGGTGTTTTTTTGTTTGTTTGTTTGTTCGTTATTTTGTGTTTTTGTTTTTCATTAGTGAATGCCTTTGAGATCAACACTCGGGAAAACAAGGGGAAGATAGTCAGATGGTGCACATGCAGGAGCTGAGCTATGATGAAGTCCTTACTGAGCCCTCGGGTGACCCCACAAGCAGCTCTAGATTTGGGTTGACTAGGAACTTAAAAAATCATTCTGTTTAGGACAGAAAATGGGATCTTTCTAAAAATGGTAACCAGGTCACTTGTAAGTGGACAAAATGATGTGTGGGAATCTTATCTGTTACCATAATGAGAAGATTGGGATAAGATTTATAATTCTGTTTCAGATGCTGGTTAGTCTCTGAATATATGACCACACTTTTTTTTTTGAAGATTCCTCTTTTCTACCCCTTAACCCAGGGTCATGCCCTGAGAGACAGAGATGGAGCTCCATCTTCTGCAACCCTACTTCCAGTTCATGAGCTGAAAGCAGAGTCTCCCAGAATCCTCTTACCCCCACGTCAAAAATAGAGCATTTGTCCTATGGTTGCAAAGTCAGCCATGAGTGCCATTTTGTTTCTATTCTAGTAAATGACAATGATGCTTAGGATTATGTAGAATAAAATGGAGAATCACCCCAAATGAGTTTTCTATTCATAAAAGAATGCTAATTTTATTGTTGAGATTAATAAAAATTCAATAAGTTATTACTTGCAAAAGCACTTTTAGCTTAACGGTTCCTTATGCCCTTAATGTAGTTTTAAGAGCCAGGTGGCAAAAAAAAAAAAAAAAAAAATTAGTTCCGATTTGCAGAGGGACAGATGGAGGCAAAGCAAGATTACGTGTGTCACTTGGCCTAATTTCCTCTGGCTCCAGGATTGCCTTCCCTCCTCTGGACACTTGTATGTCTTCCTTGCCATCAGGGAGGGCGTTCACGTGTGTGGCCGTGCGTCATTCTGCATTAGATGGTAAATCATCTGAGAGCAGGAGGCATCATGCCTCAGGCACTTGCACATTCCTCAAGACATTTCCCAAAGTTCTTGCACGTCTCCAGTGCTCGTTTAGCAAGATGACAAGGTGGAGGGAATGAGTGAAGTTCAGAGACTACCATGTGAATTCAGCAGTAGCAGTAGGCATGTGCCTGGTCTGACTGCTTCCCAGGTGAGTGCTCGCTCCTGAGTGAAAGGATGGTCTATGGACCAGCAACAGTGCAAAGACTCAGGCCCACCTGAGACCTAGTAAGTGAGAATCCACATTTTCATGAGATCCTCAGGTAACTTCTACATACATTAACACATGAGAAGTGCGGCTCTAGACTACATGTCTTCATTTTAAAAAGTACTAAGTGTTTACTATAGATAAATGTACACCCACTGGCCTTCATTCTCTTTGGCTCACCTTCATGGTTCAATCATAACCCAAGAGCAATAGGCCAGGAGCATATATAATAGCATTTAAGGGCACTGCTATGAGACAAATTAGTTGTAGAAATCAATATTTCATTACAATAAGGCTAATAATAATACTATACTTTATCTTAGCCAAAAGGCCAAGAAGTGGTGAGACTAAGAATAATACTAAACATAATACTGAGAGATAATATTCATTGAGACTCTGTATGGAAAATAGTGTCTTACATATTTTATTATAATGATCACACTTACTATATGCCTGGTACTTTTCAAAATATATATGCATATATGTGTATATGTATGTATAATATGTGTACATATGTGTTTATGTATATATAAAAATAATACTTATTATCATTTTCCATTGATTCTCATTTAGTGTTAAATGAGAATTTATGGATACTCAACCACATGGCATAAGTTCTCCTGTTGTTTCCACTTCACAGATGAGGGGTAAGGACACTGGTGTGCTAGCACCCACAGCTAGAATGTGGAGAGCCCTGAACTTGACCCAGATCATATGGCTCTTATACCACGCCTTTAATCACCAGCTGGAATAGATTTCGAATGACTTCAGCCTATACATGCATTATTTTCTCTGTTCCTATTGTCAACAACGAAAGAGTTTTGGCAAGATAGTCCTCACACATAGAAGAAGGGGAGGGGAGAACAAACTGGGAGATGCCATGGGTCCATTCTACATGGATTTTCGGCACCTGGCCTTTAATTCAATCTGGGCCTGGAGGTTCACACTCTAGCACCAACCTCCCACGACTTGAGCAACATCTTATTTCCCTACATTTCTTTACTAGCTTAAAAATTCCATTTCATCGTCTTGTGTTTCTCCCTCCCCCTTGACCCTTCATGCTTATGTATCTATATAAAACTAATAAAAACTTGAACAGGAAATATAAAATCACCATGAAACCCAACCAAACCTGCAGCAAGACCTCAGAGGGCCCTGTGCAATCAGAGCTGTGTGAAACTCTTTGCTGGGAGCTGTAAACCTAATAGCTCACTCTGTGCGAGGCACAGCTGCAAGGCTCCGGGGACAGATATGCCCCTTGTTGGAAAACAGAAGGGCTTGTAAAATTATTTTCACAAACATTTTTCTTTAATATTTTTCCAGCTTCCTCAGGCACTCCTTCCCCTCTGCCCCACTTAGCTAAATAACAGCAGTCTGGGAGGAGCGAGGAGGAAGGAATAATGATCCCCCCCCCCGCCTCATTTATCATTATTGATGAATAGCAAATTACTCTAATAATATTTTCTATTTCATTTTTTAATAAATCACTTAAAAGGATTTTTTTTTTTAACTCAGAGATTTTCTTTTTTTTTAAATTTAATTTGCGATTTGTGTGTGTTGGGAGGGGGGTTAACCTAAGTTTATGGCCTTAATTTTGCCACAGGAATATTCTCCTGCTTCCAACATTTTGCTCATACCCCAGGCAGGTGTGCTGTTGCTTTGGACCCCAAGAACCTCTCCTCACCTCTTGCAGACAGGCTATAGTGATCCCAACTCTTTTCTCTTACCCACACTCACAAATGCCCATTTGTCTTTGAACCTACATTCCCACACAATTCTCTGGGGTTTTTTTTTGGATAGTGGGATTATTCTTTGGTGTGGGTTGCTAAACTCATTGTCCTGTTAAAAGGGATTGGATGCTCCTTTTGTTTGGCTTGTGTTTTCACTTCCACAGGTGCTAAGCTTTGGAATCAGCCACAGACAGGTTCAAATCTTGTGCTGGTGATTATTGCATAAAGTTGCTTTGAATTAATCAATCCATCTCTTATACTCAATATCTCCGATTATAAAATGTATTTAATAGTATGTAGAGTTTTAATAAGTAGTACTTACCATGTGATTGGTCTCTGTCTACATATTAACTAATTTAGTCTTCACATAATCTTTTAAGGGACATGCAATCAACATCCCATTTCGTGGATAAAGATAGAAGAGGACAAAATCACACCCAAGGTCATAAATATGCTCTTAGGAAGTAAAAACCTGGAATTCCCTTCTGGGTATTGTGACTCAGGAATCCTTGCTTTTAACCACTCAGTGATGAAATCTTCCGAACTAAAGGATTACTGTGAAGAGCAAGGAAATGACAAATGCTAATTCCCAGCAGGCTGGTACCTGATTCTGAAACAGTGTGTAGTAATGTCATTTTTCTTTCATGTATATGCTCAATTATCTAATCACAGTTTTTCTGTCTCTTGATTCACTCCAACATTGAGACTTTCTGCATTTTGCCACCTCTGTAGAAAGCGGCTTAGTTGGTTATTCTGTTAGGGTATGTTATCCTAAGTCCACAACCTTCAAAGTTCACATTAAATACCGTACATAAATAGGTGGTTATGTATGCATATGTGTGAATCTTGTCTGAGACAAGATTAAAACTGACAAGTGTTTTATCTTCAAAAGATAGTGAAGGGACAAGGGATGGAGTAGAGTGTGGAGATGTTGCTCTCAGTCTATGTTCAATGTTCACTGCAACTCTCTTAATCACTTCCCCCTCCTGCCTGCTCCACACAACCTCCTCACAGACCCAGAGTAAGACAAAGAGGAAGAGGAAATAGAGATAAGAATTCCATTACAATTATCCCCAGACGCTCAAGTTCACTAAAAACGTATTACTAGCTAGATAGATTTAGGTCTTCAGAATAGTGTTCTATCTCACAGGCATCCATAGAAGTTCTATATGTTTAGCGTGGTGGTTCTCAAGGATCCCACCCTTGTTGTAGCAGAATTAGTACCACCTAGGAATTTGTCAGAAATGCAAGTTCTTGGGTCCATCTTAAAACTACTGAACCAAAAACTCTGGGGGAGGGATCCAATGATCTAGTTTAACAAGCTGTGCAGGTGACTTTAATTTAAGCTCAAGTTTGGTTATCATTGGCTTGGGATGCTGAGAAGAAAGATGCAGCTGTAGTCAGACTATAGCTGCAAGCTAAATGCAGCCCACTACTTGTTTAATAAAGTTTTATTAGAACACACCCATACCCTAATCATTTCCTTACTGCCGTTGACTGTTTTTGTGCTAGAATGACAGCCTTGCATTCCTGCAAGAGAGACTGCATTGCTCACAAAGCTAAAAATATTTACTAATTTGTAGCCCTTTATAGAAAACTTTTCTGACCCCTGGCTTAGAGAATTATAGGAACAGAGGCTTCCAAATCAAGTACCTGGAAGTGGATCTGCCAGATATGTGCTATGTGACTCTGGAAAATTTTCTTCTGATCTTTGTTTTCTCCTCAAAATAAAGTAAGAATACTCTAGCCACCTTAACTGATGATCAGTTAATTCCTGCAAAGGCATGAGTACAATTTCTAACATTTAATAATCACTGATTAAGTTGTGGTTACTATTGAAACAATACTAGATAAAATTTACTAATTGGTTTGTTTACACTTTAGTCTAAACAAGAATAGACAAAATACATGATTTATTAACAAAATTCATTAGTTTGGTGAAGACCAAAGAGAAAGTTTAGGCCTACAAACCTTTAACAGGAAATACAAAATTTTAAAGTAGTAAAATATGCTTAAGTTTATACTTCAATTTAAAAATATATTTGTGGGAAGCCGAGATGGCTCAGTGCATTGAGCCCTCGCTTTGCAGCCCCAGGGACCGAGGATCGAATCCCAGCCCTGGCCCCCGTGGACCCATATGCTGAACTTGGGAGTGCCTCCAGTTCAGTTCTCACCACGGTGAGACCCCGACACATTTCCTGCCCCGTGCAGCCCTGCTCCCACCTGTGGAGTGAAACTTTGTGGAAAAATACAAAAACAATGATGTGCAACTATGGAGACTATTCTGGGCCCTCCCCCTTCTCTCTGACTCTGTCTCTGTATCTCTCTCTGTCAACAATAAAAACATCTTTAAAAAAAATTTTTTTGTATAGTTAATATCTTTGATCTTGAGCACAGCCAATTAATATGTTTGTTTGTTTGTTAATGCTTCAGAATTTTACAAGTCTTAGTCAATGCTTTTATTTATTTTGAGTACACATATGGAGAAAAATAATTTGAGAAAAGAGACCTTAATTAAACCACAATTTATATTTGACAAGTTTTCTTCTTCATTATGGCCATTAGAGTTTGAACCCTATGTGAATAATAAGAACAACAACAAAGACAAATGAAGCATTCATAGCATAATGTTTACAAACATATATTATGTGTTGCTCTACATGTATATATAAGACACATATATTTTTTTATTGTTACATTTTTTTGGAGTGACATTGATTGATATCAATTGCATTGTTTCCAGGTGTACAATTCTACATTACATTGTCTATACATCTCATCATGTGCTCACCACCCAGAATCAGCTCACTTTCTATCACCGTATGTTTGAAGATACATATATTTTATATTAACTGAAATGTTGGGTTTAGACTACGTAAGGAGTGTTTCATTTCCCTATATTTATCCCTCAACATTTAAGACAACAGTAATTTATTATTATACATGATTCTGTGGGATGGTTGGTCTCAGCTGGGCTGTTTTCTGTCCACATCGTGCAGCTGAGGTCACTTGTGTGACTGCATTCACTTAGGAGCTTTGCTGGGGGCTGGGGCTTTCAAGAAAGGCTCTCCTCTTCCCAGGCCTTTCACTATCACTACATGACCTCTCATTGATTATTAGACACCCATTCTTTTAGCAAGCCAATGGACTTCTATGATGGGATATTCCAAGAGGATTAGACTCAAAATGTAAGCATTTATCAAAACTCTGCTTGCATCAAACATATACAGTCTCCTTAGCCAAAGCAAGTCCATTACATGTTCAAGCATGGAATCAAAATATAAAGAGCTTGAATATACAAAGGCATAAAGTTCAGGAGGCTTGCTCATTGGGTGGGGGGGGGGGGAGGATGGGCACCAATGCACCAGTCAACCATCAATAACTTCTAAATGATGAGCATTTAGTGAATCTGAAAGACACATTTATCAACTAGATGGTTTCCAGTTCTGTGTATCCTGGAGAATGGCTATCCACACTTACTCATTTCAACATGTGTTTGGAATCCATCATAGAAGAAGAATTTGTGTCTGAGCAATTGTTTGAGATACTAAGTTTGAATAACTAAAGCACAAAAGGAGATCTTCTATTTTTCATGACCCTATATCCTTGTTTAGGAATTTTGAGCACAGAGTATAAGACAGATGTTTTGGATTAGTTTACCAACTACACCAGGCAGCCAGAGTTTGGCATGCAGTCATATAACACAAATTATGCCAGATTTTCCTGAGATGAGTCAGAAGACAGGCTTTGGTAATGAGAAATCAAGGTGGCATTTGGCTGGTAATGTTGAAACAGCTAAAAAAAAAAAAAATGCTTTCTACCCCAGCCACCTGGCAATAAACAGGATCATGACTATAATCAAATGCTACAGTGACAGTCAATTTTTAATCCATGGGCAAAACTCCTGGTTTCTTATCACTTGTGCTACATATTTTAGGAGATTTATACTTTTTTCCCCCTCAAATGATACTAGATTCCATTAAGATTACATGTTGTTCAAGGTAATAAAAAGAATAAGAAAACAGGAGAATGAATAAGAAGATAGCATCATCTCCTGGAAAGAACCAATTAATTGGAATGAATTAAATATCACAATAAAGCCTTCTGGAAATCTGTACCAAACTCGAGTAGAGATTCCATTTGTGGTTTTTGAGGGGATCTGCTCAGATAACCTTGAGTTAGAAATGTCCTCCTTTCTCTGGGGTGACCATCCTCTCTAAATAAATACAGAACTTTTGGAGTGAGAGTACATGCCAGGTATAGCAGCTGAAGAAACCCTGGTGATTAGTGGAGTGACTGATGAGTTTTTGAATCATTTTCACTTCTGTATAATCATGACCTAGTACTGACAGAGTATGAACCAGTCATTAAAATTTATAATGCTATTTAGTTTGCTGGTAATTTAATAATAAATGCAAGTGGATATTTAATAAATGATTATTTTGAGGGGCGGTGTTGGTAATATAAGATGGCATTTGTGACTAAAAAGAAGATATATACTGGGGATGCTGGGATAGCTCAGCAGGTTGAGCACTTGTCTTGCAACCATTATTAGGTCTAGGCATCAAGTCCCAGCTTGCACAAACCCATATGCTGAACTGCAGTGCAACTGGTAACTGCCAGGATGGCAGTGAAGGTTCTTGCCTCCCATGCCAGAGGCTCCCAGTTTGGTTCCTGCCCCACAAAGCCCCCACATTCACCTGTGTGGAATGAAGTTATGTCACAACTAATGATGTACAACTATGGAGACTACTCTGGGCCCTCCCCCATCTTTCTTATTCTCTCTCTCTCTCTCTCTCTCTCTCTCTCTCTGTCTCTCTCTCTCTCTCATCTTTTCACAATCAATAAATCTTTTGAAAAAATCATGTGATAGTCTATCATGTGATAGACTTAATTTATTCACTCACTCAGGGGCGTATTTGAGTATTATTGTATGCCTATCCTGGGCACTTGAAGAATTTCACTTTCTTCAGATGGGGTGTTTCTGGAGTAGGGAGAAGGATTGGGATGAAGGAAGCAGAAAAGTATCTGTGAATCCCTGAATTGTTTCCAAAATTTCTGAATCAGTATCATTTCTTCCATAGTTTTTGTTATATTCTCAAAGGAACCCAATGACCCCAAAATGTTAAAGTTGGTAGTGCCTTGTGGGTGGCTCATGACTCTTTGTCTTAAAGGTCATTTTTTAGTGAGAAAATCCCAGCCCAGAAAGCTGACATGAGAGCCTTGTTCAAGACACTCATCTGGTTATAGAGCTCAGTTTAAATCTCAGAAGGTTTCATTAGCCCTTGCCTGGTTCCACTTGAAATGATAGCTGTGGTTTATCCAAACTGTAATTTCTCCAAATTGATATGAACATCCTAAAACACAGAGTGGAATTGCAGTGCCAGCTGTGAAGAAGTGTTATCCTAGCAGGAAATAAAACTTTTCCATTGTGGTCCCATTCTCTATCCCATCATTCCCAGGCAAAGAATGGGTAGGAAAGAAGACTATTTGCTTGGCTAGGGGTCATGGAAACTGTGGGGAGGATGGCCTCAATGAACTGACATCCCAGGTGGAAGAAGACATTCTATCCACCAACTTCTATGAAACGGTAGCTGGGAGCAAGATCATGTCTTCTCCATTCTAGGTTCTTCTTTCCTGATGCAGGGTAACTTGTATTGCATTTTGTTGATTAAGTCATACTCCATAAAATTAACATACTTAAGAGATGGAGTATGTTACAGAAAAGAATTCAAGAGGATTCTGGAGGACTTGAGGAAAAAGAGCCAGGATGCAGATGAAAGAAGTGTGCTACAGATTGCGTACGTTCCTTGGACCACGTGAGTACGGTAAGACAAGTTAAGGTCCAATCAAATGGAGTAGGAAGTAGAGAGCCCAATTGTGACTGAACTGCCAGGACCCACTCCCACTTACATAACAACAAGATTTCTTTGCATGTAAATGATGTTGTACAAGAAAAAAAAAATCACATATACATTAAGTAAACCATAGTTACAGGTAGAACAGCACACTAGCTCTATTCAGAGTTATGGTTTGGGGAAGAATTGGGGAGAGCTCCTGCAGTTCACAGTGAGATCAGCTTGAGTTATCAATGAAAGAGGCTGTATTAAATCGGCATAACTGGAAATTCTCAGATACTGTACGTAGATCTATTTCACTGACAGCTACCACAATCATGGTTAGTGTAAGAACCAGGTGTGGATCCATGTGCCCTGTCTTTCCTGCCTGGTGATCAGTGCAAAATGGGAAAGCAACTCAGATGAGAGACCTGTGGAGCTGCTTCGGCTCATGTGAAGGTTTTTTTTTTTAGACTGGGTTCATTTAGTTGTGTGGATCATGTGGATTTCATTTTATTCTTTGTAGCCATCTAGGTGGGCAAACTGTCCCAGTGCAACAACTTCATTAACTATAAAGCCATAAAGACCTAAATATTTAGGGCATCTCTTTCAAAACATTCAACTTCTCTAGTTAAGGGTTCATCTCCACACCTCTCCAATCTAGAGGACCGTACAAGAGAGAAAGAGGTTCAATTTCAGATTCTGTTAATGACTATGAGACCCCAGTATGTTTACTCATTACCTTTAGTTTTTACCATACAGACATAAATATTTTTAAAATGCATGTTTGTGAAGCTCCAAGAACCCTGGCTACAAAGCTGCCTTGGGGGAATAAAATATTAATGCTTTTGGCACTGTCTGCTTTTATTTTCACCAACATCAAAACTTTTTAGACCAGTTAAACTCAGGAGACTTCTTTTGTGGTCACCAATAGTTAAGCTGTAACTATATCCCCAAGAACCTATTTATTGCTCAAGGAAATGTGTCTCAGGAGAAGACCTACAGGGCAGTTTAATGAGCCCTAAGGTAGGGCTACGGCAGAAAAATTTGAGCCCAATTGGTACTTCACTCTGTAGTAGGTCATCACGTTTTTGTGACAAAGTATAAACTCCAGGAAGAAAATTTAGGTGACCCAAAGGCAGGGTGATGCTTGGACTCATGTCAACTCCATTGATCTTTTATATAGGTAAAGAGCAGTGTATAAACTCATGTTTGGTTCTGCCACTCTTTTGCTTAAAACTCTTTGATGAATCTATGTTACCTACAAAAAAAAACACAAAAAACCAAACAACAAAACATACAACAACATAAAAAACTCAATCTTTTTAGAATAAAATTAAAGGCACTCCCTTACTCTTGAATAATCTTTTTCTTGCCTTCTCTCTCATCCTCTGCAGTCCCCGTTCTTCAGCCATAAGTGATGGGTAAGATCTTTTTCTCTGAAAATTCTACCTCTTTCCATACCTTGTGTTTATCTTTCCAAGTAGGATTTCTGATGATCTGCTACAATCACTCAAGGGTCTCCTTCTTTTAGAAGCTTATCCTGGTTAGTTTTTTTCCAAGTTAGAAAAATTTGTTCCCTGATCTGTGATTCCTCTGTCCCTTTCTACGTGCCATTATTGTGAGCTTCTCTTACTACCAGTGTTTAAGCTTTTAAGGAAACAGACCTTACATGTGGTTGTCTCCCCAGCAGTGTCTAGGACACAGTGAGTACCCAGGAATGTATAATGAGAGAGAGTAACTTGACGGCTATTGGTCAGACTTTGGATCATGCAGCCATTCAGAGGGTTTCAGATATCTCAGTCTTTTGATTCAGTGGGGGAAATGTGGTCAAATCTCTATTTCTATGTAACAATGCCCAGAGAATATTTTTTATTATTATAACTATAATTTCAGTGCTATTCCCCATCACACTAACTTTTCTACAGAAAATAGACTGATAGCATCTCCCACCATTTAAAGAGTCTCATCAAATATTGAACAATGCCAAAAGAATAGTCATTTGCATTGACTCATATGGTGCCAAGGTCTGGTACTGTAGCTTTTTATGTTGAAAGGCAACAGAGAGCAGTAGCTGAGAATATGGATCTAGCTGAAATCTCAGCTATGCCACCTACTAGCTGTGTGACTTTCAGCAAATTACATTAACCTCTTTCTGCCCTAATTTCACCACATATTTTTTTTAAAAATGAGGATAATAATTATAACTACCTCATAGATAACCATGAGACAA
>PVKE010023466.1:0-24614 GCA_004027555.1 Craseonycteris thonglongyai
AAAAGATTAAATTCTACAATGATGACCTAGAATGGGTTAATGCATTAAAAAACAAAACCCAACTATTTTCTGTTTACGTGAATTAAATTCAGCTTCAAGGTCACACAGACGTTCAAAGTGAATGGGTGCAAAAAATTTATTTTGTGAAAGTGGAAACCAAGAAGGCAGGTATAACTGTATTAATGTCAAAAAACAAACAAACAAACAACAACAAAAACAACTAGGTGTTAAATTCAAATCTGTAAAACTAGATTTAAAGGAGGCATTACATATTGATATAAAGAGGTAAATTTATTAAGAGGACATAATATCACAAATATATATGCATATAATATGGGATCACCCTCATATATTAAGCAAATATTCACAGACCTGAAGGGAGAAATGGACAACCGTTCAATAAAAGTAGGGGACCTCAATACTTCACTTTCAATAGCAGATAGCAGAAAATCAGTGAGGAACCATTGACTTGAACTTCAGACCAAATGGTCCTAACAGATATACATAGGGTGTTCCACCAAAAATTATAAGAATGCATATTTCTCTCAAGTGCACATGGAACTTCCTCAACATAGATTATATATTGGCTCATAAAACAAGTTTTAGCAAATTTAAGAAAATTAAAATTATACCAATTATCTTTTCTGATCACAATAGTGTGAGTCAGTAGTAGAAAAAATTGTATAAATATGTACAAAATAAACAATACACTCCTGAACAACCAAACGTTTAAAGAAGAATTAAAAAAAATATTTAAGCTATAATTTAAGACAACTCCATTGAAAACAACTCCATTGAAAATGAAAAATCTCCATTGCAAAACTTATGAAAAGCACAAAGGTAGTAGAATTCTAAGAGAGAAGTTTGTGGTAATAAACACCTACATTAAGAAAAAAAACAAAACAAATAAACAACTTAAACTTATGTCTCAAAAACAAAAATAAACTAAGCTCAAAGTTAGCAAAAGGGGGGAAGCTGGGATGGCTCAGTGGGTTAAGCGCTCACTGTGCAGCCCCGGGAACCGAGGATCGAATCCCGGCCCCGGCCCGTGCAGACCCATATGCTGAACTGGGGAGTGCCCCCAGTTTAGTTCTCACCTGGGCGAGACCCCGGCCCACTTCCTGGCCTGTGCAGCCCCGCCCACCTGTGGAATGAAACTATGTGGAAAAACCGATGATGTGCAACTATGGAGACTGTTCTGGGTCCTCCCCCTTCTCTCTGTCTCTGTCTCTATATCTCTCTCTCTCTGTCAAAAACAATAAAAATAAATCTTTTAAAAAAAGTTAGCAAAAGGAACAAAATAACAAAGATCAAAACAGAAATAAGAAACAGAAATTAGAAAAACAATAGAAATGATCAGTGAATTCAAAAGTTAATTTTTGAAAAAATAAAGTTCACAAAATTTTAGCCAAACTAGAATAAAAAGGGAAGATTTAAATTGTTAAAAATTAAAAATAAAAAAGAGATATAACTAACACCACAGATATACAAAGGAGTATGAGACTATGAACAAATATACAAATAAATTGAGTAACCTTTAAAAAATGGATACATTTCTAAGAACATAGAACATCCCAAGACTGACTCATGAAAAAGTAGAAAATTTGAAATGACCAGAATATATGAGAAGATTTAATTTGTAATAAAAAACCTCCCAACAAAGAAAAGCCAGGACTGTTTGGTTTCACTGATGAATTCTACCAAATATTTAAAGAAGAATTTGTACAAATCCCTGACAAACTCTTCTAAAAATATGAAAATAAAAAAAGACTTTCAAACTCATTTTACAAGGCTAGAATTACTTTTATACCAAAGTCAGTTAAGTACACTACAAAAAAGCAAAATGCAGACAAATATTTCTGATAAATATAGACGCATAAAAATATAGGTTTTTTAAATTTATTTTATTGATTTTGACAGAGACAGAGAGAGAGAGAGAGAAGGGGGAGGGTCAAGAAAAGTCTCCGTAGTTGTACATCATTAGTTTTCAACGTGGTTTCATTCCACACATGTAGGCGGGGGCCATGCAGGGTGGGAACCAGTCAGGACAAGAACCAAATTGGGGGCTTCCCTCATGGGAAGCACACCCCAGTTCAGCATATGAGTCCACACAGGTCCAGGACTCAATTCCTAGTTCCCAGGGCTACAAAGTGAGTGCTTAACCTGCTGAGCCATTCCAGCTTCCCCAACAAATTTCCCAACAAAATATTAAAATAATAAAGTTAACACCTTGTAAAAGGGGTCATACATCAGATCAAATGAGACTTATTTCTGGACAGCAAGGATTTATCAACATATGCAAATATACACATTAATATAGTAAAATATAAAAATTAAACAATCATCTCAACGGATGCATAAAAAGCATTTAACAAAATAAAACATCCTTTTATTATATAAACTTTCAACAATTGGGTATAGAAAGAAATATACCTCAATATAATTAAATATAATATAATATGATATAATATAAATATAAATATTCCTCATATATATCAAACACACAGTTAACATCATACTCATTGATGAGAGGTTAAAAGCTTCATCCACTTAGATCGGGAACAAGGCAAGGGTGCTTACTCTACTTTTATTCAATGTAGGTCCTAGCTATGGCAATCAGACAAACTGAAAAAAAATTAAAAGCCACCCAAATTAGAAAGAAAGAGGTAAAACTTTTATTATTTGCAGATTATATATATATATATATATATATATATATACATATATATATATATATATATAATCTTAAAATCTCAAACAAAAATTTCTTGGTACTAATCAATAATTCAGTAACTTGAAAGATATAAACCCAACATAACCTGGAAGCTATAATTTTTACCAACCAATGTCAACCCAACAAATTTAACAATTAATAAAAAAACTAAAATATAATATAATCAAGGTAAGAAATAAGTTATGTGTCTATACACTGACTATGACACATCTAAATTATATATATATATATTTTTTTAATATATTTTTATTTATTTATTTATTTTTGACAGAGAGAGAGAGGGAGAGAGAGAGATTCAGAGACAGAGAGAGAACTGAACTGGGGAAGCTCCCAGTTCAGCATATGGTTCCACACGGGCCGGGGTCGGGATTCGATCCTCGGTCCCCGGCGCTGCAAAGTGAGCGCTTAACCCACTGAGCCATCCCGGCTTCCCCTAAATTATATTTTACAATACTATTTACATTAGCAACAAAAACAATGAAATAATTATAAATAATATTAGTCAAGAAAGTGAAAGATCTGTACAATGCAAACTACAAAAAATTGATGAAACAAATGGGAGAAAACACAGAGAAATTGAACAATATCCCAAGTTCATGAATCAGAAAAATAATGTTAAAATATCCATATTATCCAAAAATAGCTATAGATTCAACACAATTTTTATCAAAATTCCAATGGCATTTTTACAGAAGTAGAAAAACATTTAAAATTAATACAAAACTGCACACACAAAAAAATACCTGAATTACATGAAAAATAACAAACAGAAGGCATAACACTGCCTGATTTCAAATTATCAAGTTAAGCTATGGTATTTAAGCATATGGTACTGGCATTAAAAGATACATAGACCAGTGGGATCTGTCCTAGAAATAAACCCTGTATATATGGTCAACTAACATTTGACAAAAAAGCCAAAATACTCATTGGAGAAAATACAGTCTCAAAAGTGGTAAAACTGGATATGCACACATAAAAGAATAAAATTTGATCCATATCTTACAACTACTAACAAATTTAACTTGAGATGGATCAAACTTAAGTGTAACACCAGAAATAATAAAACTCCTAAAGGAAACAATAGTAAAAACACTCATTGACATTGGTTTTGACAACAATTTCTGTCATATTTGCCACCAAATGCACAAGCTACAAAAACAAAAATAAATAAGCAGGACTAGGTCAAATAAAAAGTTCTGCACAGCAAAAAAAAAAACACACACACAAAAAAACAAAACAGGAAAAAAGCAATCAACAAAATAAATGCACAGTCTAAAGAGTGGGAGAAAATATTTGCAAGCAATGTAATATCAAAAATAAGTAAGGAACTAGTACAACTGAATAGCAAAAAGCAAACAAACAAAAAACAAAACAACAACATTAACAACAACAAAACCATCTCCAACAAAAAATAATCCATTGAAAATTCGGCAGAGGACTTGAAATAAATATTTTTCCAAAGAAGACCTACAAATGGCCGACAGGTACATGAAAAAATAATTGGCATCACTACTCATCAGGAAAATACAAATCAAAACCACAATGAGTTATCACCTCAAACCCACAAGAATGACTGTCTTTTAAAAAATAATAATAACAGGGATGCTGGGATAGCTCAGCATGTTCAGTGCTTGCCTTGCAACCACAAGGTCGGGGTTTTGAATCCCAGCCCCAGCCCATGCAAACCCATATGCTGAACTGTGGTGTAGCTGGTATTTATCAGGATGGTGGCAAAGATTATGACCTCCCATGCAGAGGTCCCCATTTCAGTTGCCAGCCTGCATGACTCTACATCCACCCCTGTGGAATGAAACTATGTTACAACTTATGATGTAAAACTATGGAGACTGCTCTGGGCTCTCCCCCTTTCTCTCTCTCTCTCTCTCTCTCTCTCTCTCTCTCTCTCTCTCTCTCTCTCTCTCTCTCTCTCTCTCTCTCTCTCTCTCTCTCTTTCTTCTCAAAAACAATAAAATAAATCCTTAAAAAATTAATTTAAAAAGTGTTGGTGAGGATGTGAAGAAAAGGAAATTCTTGTGCACTGTTGTAGAAGAAATAAATTATTCATCCACTATAGAAAACAGTATGGAAGTTTCCTTAAATAATAAAAAAAATTGAACTGCTATGGGATATAATCTACATTCCTTCCCATGGTTACCAAAACTGTTACAGGAGGAAAACCAAGTAGGGGCTCATGCTGCCTGGGCTGTTCAACTAATACACCACATAGGAGTTGCATTAAAGAATAAGCAGATATTTTCAGAGCACCAGTGACCCTAGAACGAAGTGGGTTTCCACTTTCAAAGACTGTCTATCTCTTCCTGCCATGTAACTGGGGCTGGAAACCACAGCCACGGCTGTGACTAGTAGGCTAAGCCATCTGGTCCCAGCAAACCAGAACTCCGTGACCCAAGTGGCGTTCCTTGCTAAACAAACCTCGTCCTAAACTCTGCTGCTGTCTTACAGGTCAAGTCCGCTGCTGCAACCCAAGCACCCATCTGCTCCTCTCCAAGGCCTCCTCTTGCTTCCGTCACTCTTCCGTTTTATGTCCCTGCCTGGGCAGTCATAGGAGGGCCTTCCTTCCCTAATCAATTATGGTCTATTACCAGCAATTCCCTCCACCTAAGTTAGCTTGCTGCTCTTTGTCAAATGTGGTAAATTAAAACCAATTAATCCTGTGCCTCTCAGCCCCTAGATCTTTTTTCTTGAGGGGAGGGACATTCATCAGGTGCCTTGATTTACAGCTGCCCTTGGCGGTCTCCTCCTTCTATGTCCCCTTTCCTTCTTCACCCGGTTACAGAAATACTATATGACCCAGCAATTCTGAGTATATAGCCAAAGAAAATGAAATCAGGATCTCAAAGAGGGATTTGCACTCCTATATTCACTACAGCTTAATTTACAATAGCCATAGATGAATATGTATTCATCTGTGGATGAATGGGTAAAGAAGATGTGGTACATATAATATATACAATGGGACATTATTTAGCCATGATAAAAGAGAAAATCCTGCCATTTGCAACAACATGGGTGTATCTTGAGGGTATTATGCTAGGTAAAATGAGTCAGACAGAGACAGACAAATATTATGTCATCTAACTTATATGTGAGATCTTAAAGAAAAGAACCAAAGTCACAGAAACAGAAAATAGAATCATAGTTACCAGAGGTTGTGAGGTAAGGGAAATGGGGAGATGTTGATCAAAATGTATATATTTCCAGTTATAAAATGAATAAATTCTGGCAATCCAATGTAGACCATGGTGACTATAGTTAACAATATTATATACTTGAAAGCTACTAAGAGAAAAGATCTTAAATATTCTCACCACATACAAAACATTGTAATTGTGTTATATAATAAATGTTAACTAACTTTTGTGGTAATCATTTTATAATATATAATTGTGTCCAATCATCCTGTAGTATACCTTAAATTTATACAGTGTTATATATCATTTATATCTCAGTAAAACTGGAGAAATCTAACTACATTTTGCTTACTTGTATAAAGGCAAAAAAAAAAAAAAAAGACTGCAAATAAAACAATAACAACAAAAGAATCTATACTACGCCAACAATCAACCAGAAGAATGTTTTCATATCTACTTGTATATCTATCAGACAAAAAAGATTTTATGTTAAAAAATCATTTGTTGAGGTAAATAGCCATAAGGGTGAAGAGTATGTGCAATAAATATATAATATATGTAATTGAAAATCTGTATACAAAATAAAATGGCTTAAATATAGATACTAAAATAGAAATATTTTATAAATTTAGTGTGAAATTTAACATACTTCTTTTAATAAATGATACAATAAGTAAACAAGGTTTTTGTAAATATTTAAAAAATTTGAACAATAAAATTAAAAAATTGACATAATTACACCAAATGAAGAATGTGAAATATACATTCTTTTAAAATGTACAAAACAGGACCTGATTCTGGGAGCTGGGCACATAATGCGATGCATGGGTGATGTGATGTGGAGTTGTACATCGGGAAACTATCTAATTGTTACCAACCAATGTCATCCCATTAAATTTAACAATAAAAGATATATATATATATATATATATATATATAAAATTTAAAAAAGAACAGTAAAATGTACAAAACATATTTGAGCTGGTTTGAAAATAAAAAATCAACAAAAATTAATTGGGTTATAGTTTTTCATTGACTTTAATCATAGGACTTGTTAGTAGTAATATATGCCCTGCAATTTTTTTTTTTATCTCCACTGTCAGGTAACAGTCCAATTTTTCCAGATAATTAGGATTCATCAACCCAGGCAGCAAAGAGGATATACCATGGGAGGACACAACAAGAAAACAGCCATCTGCAAGACAAGAAGAAAGGTCTCAGTAGAAACTGCACCTATTGACATTTTGATCTTGAACTTCTAGCCTTTGTAATTATGAGAAAAACAATTTCTGTTGTTTAAGCCTCTCAGTCTTATGTATTTTATTATGTCATCCCTAGAAAACAAATATAGATTTTGGTACAGGCTCTCATGTAAAAAGTAGACAACATGCTAATATAAGCAGAGTGATGTAACCTTTAAGAAAGAATCATAAAGAAATGTTTAAAATAACAAGAGGTAGGTAATAGAAATGAAGAGTGCCTTTATTTGGCTCATCAGTAGACTAGGAAACAGAATTATTAAGACTGAAGATAAAAGTATGTCAATACATTGTAGCAACTTCCAAAACAAAAATGAAATAAGAAAAAATGAATGAAATATATGGTAATGGAAGGAAAGCTTACTCTGGGTGGTGAACACGTGTGCTAACACTTAAATGAAGTACTATAGAACTGTATACCTAGAACCTATGTAATTTTTGCTAACCAATGTCACCTAATAAATTTAACAACTAAAAAAATGAATGAAAAAAATGCAGCAAACTATCTAAGAACTGCGGCACAATTGCCGAAGGTATAATAGATAAGATAGATGATAGATAGATAGATAGATAGATAATGGGAATACCAAAAGGAACAAAATAAGTAAATAAAGCAGAAAACATATTTGAATAATTAGGATTGTGGAAATTTTAAAACTAATAAGAAATACCAAATCTAGATCAGAAAGGTGAGAGAAATTAAGCAAAATAAATACCAAGAATTCTGCACCTAGGTATATCACATTAAAACTGCAGAAAACCAAAGAGAAAGAATCTTGAAAGAAGCCAGATGGGTCACGGAGAACAAAAACCTAATCTGTAAAGAAATAATGTAAGTATTTATAGGATATCAAAGGAACATAAGAGCCCACTGATAGTTTCAATTGGCCCAAACTAAAACAATTTCAGCAACAAAATATATTAAGTAGCATTATAGATTATAACCTAAAGTATAAAATAAATATAAGCTCATATCAATAAAAATAAGTGGGAGAGAATAGACAAATCTTCTGTGCAAGAGAATCCTAAGTAATTTAGATGCATACTCTCCTCAATGTGATTGAACATAACTTTCTACTCGTGTGTGAACTGTATATAGAGACTTCATTTGAAACAATGTAGTATGAAAAAGGAAGAGAGAAAGGGAGTACAGTAGATAGACTACATGAGCTGGAACTCAATGAACTAACACTCTCAAGCAACCAGCAAAAATTAAAATCAATTTCTAGTGGAGATGTAAGTTTAAATTTCTTATGTTGCATATATGTGTGTTTCTTTCTACAATAATTAAAGTTAAAAAAAATTAGGTTAGTGAAGTTCATTAAGTTGAAAAGTTTAGTGACTGTCATTTAACTAAAATTTCACACTGCATTTGAAAAGCTGTTTTTATAATAAAACAGTGTTACCTTAAGTTTGTCTTTACTTGCTTTTAATTACTGTATTTTTATATTAGTGTTCAGGCAATATAGAGTTTATGGTATGGTATAATATGGAGTATAGTATTAGGTAGGCCTATTTTTAATAGTAACTCTTAAGCAACCAGAAACTACTTTTATGTGGCATCTACCAATCCCCAGGGGTACTAGTTAACTGAGAATCTACTGCAATTTTATCCAGAGGTAACTTCACAAATACTTCTCCAGACAGATGATCAAGGTTAACATCAATAATAATGCAATAAGAAAAGCACTTTATCTCTATGGCCTCCTCCCCAAGTCCAATAACCCTCATGCAATCATGAAGAAAACATTAGACAAATCTCAATTGACAGATTTTCTATAAAATATCTGACCAGCATTCTTAAAAAAATAGTCATAGTTAGAAAAGTCAAGAAAAGCTTGAAAACTGTCACAACCATAATAATAATAATAATAATAATAATAAAACACATCAATGAAATGTAATACAGTACCTTGGATGAGATCTTAGCAGAAAAAGATGACATTAGGTAAAAGCTGATGATATCTGAAAAACTATGGACTGTTTAATAATGCTTTTTTAATATATTAATAATTTTGAATATAACTGTTACAAGATTATATAAGAAACAAGAAATACAAATTACCTTAAAAGACATAAAAAATATAGCATCATTATAAATGTTCTGAATATTGAAGAGATAATAAGATATTATTTACAACTGTATGTCAATAAATTTGTCAATTTGGATGACATCAACAAATTCTTAACTAATAAAACTAACCAGAGCCTGACCAAGAAGACATAGAAATTATAATTCTACTAAAGAGATTGAGTCAGTTATTAAAACATAATATTGAAGAAAAATTCCAGGCTTTAAAAACCCCACATCAAAAGATAGTAGTGGAATAGTTATGTTAAGTAAATGATAAAATATTTCCATTGAAATGCTTTTTATACATTAATGGTTGTTTTGAACCAATAGATTAATACATCATTAATACCTACTCATGTCTTAGCTTTAATGTACAAATACTCAAAGACAGTTTTACTAAAGAATTAAACTAACAAATATCTACTCAAACCATTGCTAGTAGATAAAATTAAGGAGCTGCCTAAAAAATTGTGTAAAAATAGATGTGATTAAACCTGTTTTTTCAAGTCATAAACAAACAAATCTCTCTCTTCCTCTTACACACTCACTAATCTCATTTTGAGGGTTTTACCCTTGTGACCTAATATAAATCTAATCAATTCTCAAAGCCCACCTCCAGATAGCACCACAATGGGGTTAGGGCTTCAACATATGAATGTGGGGGTACATAAACATTTAGCCCATGACAGTCACACGGAAGACCAAAGCATTTGATAAAAGATAGTCAATAATGAGCATTAATAAAAAGGATGAGAAGTAGAATACTTCACAATTTTCTAACAGTGCTCTGTTAGGCTCTGCAGGAAATGTTTACTCACATTTCTCAATCTTTAAAAATCACTTTAATCCTTTTGCATAATTATTAAAGATAAATGTGTTTAATAAAAATTTAGCCTACCCTTATTTAGAAATTTACACATTACATGTCTAGGAACAAAATCTCAGCAGGCATAGGCATTATGACATTTAAGTTGGCAAACTCATCTTAGAAAAAGTGCTACATATCTCATTGCTGATGATCACTACAATCAACTTTGAAGTATGCCCCTTGGGAAGCTGTGCACCGATGCCAGTGCCTATTATATTCTTCAAAGCAATTTTGAAACTCTTTTTGGAATGACCATCAGATCTGTTGTCATATTATATTTGATGTCCTCAATGTCATCCAAATATCTTTCTTTCAATATTTTCTTTATGTTTGGGTAAAGGAAAAAGTCATAGAGGAAAGATTAGGTGAGTTAGGAGGTTGTCCCAATACAGTTACTTATTTACAGGCTAAAAACTCCCTCACAGACAGTGGCACGTGAGCTGGTTCATTGTCAGCATGCAAGAGCCTTGAATCATTTGGCAAAAAGTTTAGGTTGTTTTTTATTTCTTCATGCAGCCTTTTCAGTGCTTTCATAGTCAACATGGTTGACTATTCATCCAGTTGGTACAAATTCATCATGAATAATCCCTTATATCAAAAATGTCAACAACATTATTTTGACTCTTGATTTGGGGTGACAGACATTTTTGGCTGACTTCCATTGTGCATTTTGATGCTTTGTTTTAGGGTTGTATCAGTACACCCATGTTTCATCAGCAGTGATAACGTGGCTCAACAACGTCTTGCTTCTCCAGAAGGTCCTGGCAAATTTCAACTCTCCTTTGCTTTTATTCATTGATGAGCTCCTACAAAAACAATTTTGCACACACATTCTCATGCCATGATTTTCAGTGAAAATTTTCCTGTTTCTCTATTAATGTTTCCTTGGTCTGCTCTGTGTCTCAATCAGCTGACAATTCTGATGCACAATTGACAAATTTTTGCAATGTTTTTATCATTTCTGCTTGTTTCTGACCAGTCTGATCTTTATTCATCAGTAACACTTCCTCTCCCTTAAGAAAAGTGTTTAATCTATTTTTATAGTGTCATTTTTATTCCTGCCATTAATCTCATCAACGTAAATTAATGTGTCCTTAATTTCAATTCCACTGTTGCCAATTTCCACAGGAAATGTAATGTTCATTCATTGCTCTAATTCAAGCTCTAGCATTCTTGTGTCAGCACACAAAAACACACAGTAACAATAATAAACACCACTCAGTGAGACACTGCCACACATTGTCATAAACACAGCTGTGAGACACTGATATACCAAGCCTTTGAAACCATACCAAGTTGTTTGTACAGGGCTGCCAACATAAGCACGTGGTGGCAAATTCAAAAATTTAGTTGTCACACCTCATATATGATAATATGTAGCAGCATACCAGTGCAGAAAGCAAAATGCTTTACTATGTTGATTTTTGTAATATGTAATATTTACATTCCTTGTCCATTTTTCAAAAACAGAATTTTTAATGTAATAAAAAGTTAATATTCACACACCTCAGATGATACATAACATAATTATAACTGGAAGGTTTTGCAAAGTAGGATTTTATGAGAATGAATGCCATTTTATTTATAATCTTTTAATTTATTCTCATTAAGGAAATTGTATAAATCCATACTACTTGTTACTATTCTTTTTAAGATTTATTTTTATTGTTTTTGACAGAGAGAGAGAGAAAGAGAGAGAGACAGAGACAGAGAGAAGGGGGAGGGCCCAGAACAGTCTCCATAGTTTGCACATCATTGGTTTTTCCACTTAGTTTCATTGCACAGGTGGGCACAGGGCTGCACAGGAACTGGGCCAGGGTCTCACCCTGTTGAGAACTGAACTGGGGGCACTCTCCAGTTCAGCATATGGGTCCAAATGGGCCGGGGCTGGGATTCAATTCTTGGTCCCCAGGGCTGCAAAGTGAGCACTTAACCCACTGAGCCATCCTGGCTTCCGCTTTTGTTACTATTTTTAAGTTTCTGCTTATATTCTATTTTGGTTCTATTTGATTGATCACAACTTATCCAAGACTGTTTGTCATATATACTGTCTTTAAAATAATCTTCCAGAAGTAAAAATCTTTTCCAAATTTTTTCAATAGCTTGTCATCAAAATTAAATTAATATTTCTTAGCTTGCAAATATGCTAAGATCATGAAGTATTATGATTACATTTTTACCCACCTTTATTGGAATTAATGGCATGATTTTGGTACACAAACTCCTGTCTCTAGTAATAACACTGCAATGTCATTCCTTTAACTCAACTTTGTGCTATCTTACCTGAGTGCCTCAAAAATATTAATTTCTGGAGTTGGGAGTGGGCACCAGATATATGGGGATAGGAGAGCAGATTCTGGGTGCTGAGCACATAATACAATACATAGGTGATGTAATGTAGATTTGTACATCTGGAAACTATCTAATTGCTACCAACCAATGTCACCCCAATAAATTTAACAATAAAAAAATACTAATTTCACTAAGTAGAATGTCTTGATATTTTTCTTATTTGTACTTCAGAACTAAAGTTCATATTGTCTTACACAAAGTTATAAATTAACTAAATCACAAAGTCTATACTCACTGAAGCTTGTTGGAAATGTTTGGTTTGCTATCCTATACTTTAGAATGCTCCTCAATTCCTCTATTTGAAAATATAATCCACATGATACAAGATAGGAATAGTTTTATTCTAAGATATTAGCTATCACATACTTCTTTTGCTATGAATAGAAATAGAAATGTTTTATATGAACTATTTGTGTCTTTGGTGTTTAGTTGTCTTTAAAATTTGAAAGTTTTCAGAAAGTTTGAAAACGTTTTTTCAATAGGAAACCATATGCCCATTCTTTAAATAGTTGTGACATATTTCAGAGTCATTCAAAATATTAAACAACAAAAAGCAGAAGAAGCACAGTCCTAAGGAATGGAAATTTTTAAATATCACAAAAAAGCCACAGGATTTAAGAGAACAAGGCATTAATGCAAGTGAATCCATTTAATTAAATCAGTGTGCACATACACTCTCTTTTCAATTTGTATAATTAAATAGATATTCCTAATTAAAAGAACAAATAAGCACTCAGATGTGGAAAATAAAACTGAAAAGAACAAAAGATCAAAAAAAGAAACAAAAACTCAAAGACACAGACAATAGTTCAGTAGTTACCAAAGAACATGGTAAATGGAGGGTGGTAGATGTGGGAGGGGTTGGCAAAGACATGGTGATAGAAGCAGAACTGACTCTTAGTGAACACACAATGATATATTCAAATGATGAGATATAGAGTGTACACTTAAAATCTATATAATTTTACTATCAATATCACCCCATTAAATTTAATAAAAAAACACACTTTCACTTGACTTTGTTGTCTCATTATATTTTCATCATTTCTTTCCAATTCAAAATTATATAAGTCTGTCTTCAACTCTCCAAGTCCTACTCATTCCTAAAAAGTTCCATTCTCATAGGAGCATCCCTATCTGATGAATCATCCTACCCCACCCAACTGCCACAAGAGTCATCTGCATTCTATTTGCTAAACCTAATATACTCTTTTTTTAATTTTTACACTCATCAACCATTCTTCCATCTTTGACACTATTTTCTCTACTTTAGTGAAATCCTTCTCTTCCTAATCTAAGATATGAAGGTTATGATTCCCATTATTTGCAACCATTAGTATTAATCTTATCCATGATATTTCTTTTCTCCCTTTTTCTTATTGTTTCCAGGTCCCATACTGAATCCTGTTCTCTATTCTTCTTATTCATGCATACTTTCTTTGAAAACTTTTATACACTCCCATGATTTTGCTTGTACCTTTTAAACATACATTTTGAAAGCTCCATTTACAACACACTGTCCCTATAACAAACTGTAGTTACATTTCTACCTATTACTGAATTCTGTCCCCTCACATTTTTCTTTCTATTCAACAAAACCTTAACATCCTTTCAAGGTTCAACACAAATTTCCACTCCACATTGAAACCATTCTTAAGTCATTTATAATTTGAGAAAAATCTTTAGAGTTTGAGTTACTGTTAAAAGTTTTATTTTCAATATTATTGTCACTGGAAAAGGATGTATGTCATGCAGTGTGCTCAAAATTGCAATTTTATAATGAATAATCATTTAACTTTTTATGGCAGCCTTTTCATGAAAATAACTTTTCATTAAAAAATCTAAGCTCAGATTCATTAAGTAATTTACTTAGAAAACAATCTATTAGTGTTACAGATAATTTGAAGTTCACTTTAGTGAATTCAAGGAAATGTTCAAGACAGTACAAACTGAACAGTGGATTGAAATGTGAGAGAGAGTTAGCCAATGAAGTAATGAAGGAGAAAGAAAACTGTTCTAGTAAGAGAGTTAGTTTAATGTGCAGGTGCAAAGGCTGAGTTTATGGTGCAATAAAAGATAATGTATGTGAAGAGCACAAATACTAAACCATAGAAATGTAAACAGGAGTTTTATCTACAAATTATTTAATGCTACTATACACATTTTATTTTGTAAGAGTGGGTGCTTTATTGAAAAATTTAAAATTTGTAATTATAGGACAGGATTTTAATTTAAACACACACACAACACTGATATCTAAATAGATGATGAATTTTCAAGTTATATGTCACTTAGCTTAAGTTGGTTGATACGTGCTGTTCAGATATTTATACTCTTGCTGGCTTTTTGTGATTCACCCAGTTTTGGAGGGGACATGTTGAAGTCTCCCACTATAACTTTGTGTTTGTTTGTTGTTTCTTTTTGTGTGTGTTTTTTTTGGTTCTATCAGTTTTTGTTTCATGTATTACGAAACCCTATTGTTAAAAGCATAGATATTTAAGGTTGTTATATTTTCTTGGAAAATTAACCCCTTGTCATTGTGTACTATCCTTCTATATTTCTGGTAGTACTCTTTGTTTTAAGGTCTACTTTATTTGATATTAATATAGCCACTTTATTTTTCTTGTGATAAAATTGAATGGTTACATTTTTTTGTCTTTACTTCCATATTTAAAATTGGTTTCTTACAGATAGCTGATTATTAAATCTGGCTCTTTGATTCAATATGAAATTCTCTGTCTTTTAAGAAATTTGAATTAATTTTATTTTTTTAATTTTTATTGTTTTGACAGAGAGAGAGAGAGAGAGAGACAGAGACAGAGACAGAGACAGAGACAGAGACAGAGCTGAACTGGGGGAACTTCCTAGTTCAGCACATGGGTCTGCATGGGCCGGGGCTGGGATTTGATCTGTCCCCAGCACTGCAAAGTGAGCGCTTAACCCACTGAGCAATCCCGGCTTCCCCCTTTTTAAGAAATTTGTATAAACATTTGTTTTAATGTGATTAATGATATAGTTGAATTTAAATGTACTACTTTCTCATAAATTTTTATTTTTTTGTTTGTTTATTTTCCTGCTTTCCTTCTGTTGACTTTTGAATTAATTAAACATTTTTATTTTATTTTTTCTTAACTATTAACGGTATCTTATTATTAAAACATATTTCTTAATTTTTAGAAGAATTTCTCAGGGTTTATGATATATTTTTAATCAAGGTGTTCACTTCAAATAATATTATATTGCTTCAAAAGTCATGTGAGAAAGTTATATAATATACACCCAATTTTTCCCTTCTATCTACGGCACTACTGGTGTCAATAGTTTACATTTACAACACTCTAAACCCATAGGATATTATCACCATTTAACTTTAAATAATTACTCATGTTTTAAACTGATCATTTTGGGGAAAAAAATCTTTTATATTTAAGTGATTTTTAATTAATTTTTGTTTATTTAAGTTTCTATGTGGTATCATTTTGTTTTCTGCCTGAGAACTTTCTTAAACATATCACATACTACAAGTCTGCTGGTCATTTTATTTTTAAAAGATGTTTTACTGGATGTAAAAATTTGCATTGACAGTTTTGCCTTTTTAGTACTTGGATGTTATCTCATTAATATCCAGCTTGTATAATTTCTGATGAAAAGTTTGCTATAATCCTTTTCTTTGTTCCTGTGCAGGCCATGTGTCTTTTTCTCTAGCTACCTTTAACACTTTTCTGTTTGCCCCAAAAGAAGTTTTGAATATAGTATGTGACTTTATTTTGTCTGTTTGGGTTTTTTTGCTTGTTTGTTGGCATGTTAGGTATTTTCCTAGTTTATGTTTTTTGAACTTTCTACATCTGTGTTTTAAATGTATTATATTATATTCAGTTTCCCACTGGTAATAATGTCACCTCAATAAATTTAACAATTAAAAAACACAAAAATTAAAAATGTAAAATAAAATTACATTTTTATTTTTAAGAAAAAGGAAAGAAAAAGAAATTGAAGTTCCCTGTGGTTTAGTCTTTGGTGATGTTCTATCTAAGCTCCATTCACTTTCTTGATGAAGTAATTCATTATTATATTGTGAAATGCCATAGGAGGCCAGTGATTATACTTATTTTTTTATAGTTGATATTTCAATCCCAAAGTCTGACCTCATAAATCCATCAGCTTTTAACACATCTACAATGGAATATTCAGTAGTTCTGCAAATCATCTTATACGGAGTCAAAATCCTGATCTTCCTGGCCAAAACTGCTCCTGTAGCAACATTCATTATCTCATTTAACATTATCTTCTGTCTTCCAGTTTATCGACCAAAAATTTGATGTCCTTCTTTATTTCTGTGTTTCTCTCACACCTCATATTCAATTTATTAGGAAATTCTAATGGACCTGTCTTAAAACTACTATCTGTAGAACATAACAATTCCATACAACCTCTATTACTATCTATTCTCTGAGCCATCACCCTTAAACTTGCATGAATTACTAAAATAGCCTTTCTACAGCTCTTCTGTTTTTTTTTTTGCCCTTCCCTTCATATGTTTTATGAAACACAATAGCTAGAGTGATCATTTGTAAATGGAAGTCAATTTATCTGACTCAAAATATTGCAATATTTCTACTCAGTACAAATGTCAAATTTCTAATAATGAACTGCAGTGGCTCCCAAGTACTCTCCAACCTCACATTCAACAACTGTCCTTCTTGGTCACTCTGCTCCATACAGAATGATATCATTTTTGTCCTTCCCTTTAACCTACCAGGAATACTCCAGCCATAGAGAAATTTGCACTCATTGCTTTCTTTCACTGGATTGTTCTTCACTCAGTCTTTTTGTGTCTACCTATTTAATTTTTTCTAAATCTTAGTTCAAATGACATTTTCAATAATATGGCTTCTCCTGACCAATCTGTTAAAAACTGCGATCTACTTCCTCTCCAGCATTCTTGAATATCCGTTATCCTATTTGTATTCTTTTTTAATAGCATTTATTGATGTAATGTACTTACACGGGTAATTGCTATTTTGTATTATTTTTAATGTTTATCTCATTTCTTTGGAATTCACACTCTACAAATACAGGGATCTGTTTTGCTTTTTGTTCACTGTTCTATCTTAGAGACCAGGTTGAATACCTGAATGCATTAGTTGCTTAATAAATACTTGCTGGAATGAAATATAGAAAGCTGAAGTCATTTTATCATTGGCCCTATACCAGAATATCAGATACAAATAACAAATTTTCTTAAATTGCGTTTGTTAATATAGCTCTACACATAACACTGAAGTTAATTTGACTATATACAAATTAATTACCCATTTGTAATAAACTACTCAGTAACCACTTAGTTGAGTTAAAATTGGTTCTGTGTAGTTAGTGAAGTCTGTGTTGACTGAATAAAGTGCCAAATATGTATAACATAAAAAGATAGTCAAATGAAATTAAGTTAGCTGATAACTACTGCATTAAGCTCGATAGTTATAAAATTACTGCAAATAAAATATGGTGCAAACAGGACAACATAATTTTCTTGCAGACATACAAATAGCACTTTTTCATTCAAATATATATATTAATACCTTTCTTTAAAAGTCTTTCAAGGATTGTTGATAACAACAAAAACAAAAAACAAATAAAATATATAAGGAGGATGTTATTTTATATAAAAATAATAAAGGATGAGCACTCATATCAAACTACATTTCCAAAATGCATCTTATTATCTGTGTCTCCAGAATGAAGTTAGAAGTGTCTTATAAATCAGAAAACTACGTGAGAGAATAGAAAATTTAAATTTATTTTTATTGTAAAATTTATTTCAGTATTTTCTTTCTTGTTAACAGAACCTTAATATTATCTATGTATCATCTAGCCATATGCCTCAGGGAATGCATTTTGATTAGCTGAAGCTAATCTGGTTACCCATTCCCTTGACAGGAAAAACAATATTCATAAAAAAACATTCTGGTCAATTATAGAAAAGAGTAATTCTATTGGAATCTTCTGATAAATTTCACTCTAAAGTAACTCTGGGTGTTTTACACTAAAACTTACTTCAATTTAAGTAAAAATTAAATTAAAACATACATACAAAATGTTCACAAATCATAACAGCATAACACAAGGGGAACCCAAAACAACTAGAATTTATTTAAAAACATTGTGTACTTAATTCTTACATGTTTAAACCTTAGTCACTTTCAATGTACGTTCTGTTTAATGCAATAAATAGTTTTTAAACTCATTGATTTTGGTGGCTTCTAGTGCTTCTGTTTTTCACTTCTTCCATATCAGTAAAATTTTTCTCTTTGAGGACTTTTGTTAAGCCAGGAACACACAAACAAACAAAAGTGCTTGGGGTAAGTTTGGGTGAATAAGAAGGATGGGGCATGGGGGTCATACTGTTTTGGGTCAAAAACTGCTGAACACTCAGCACTCAGTAGCCATGCGGTATGTTGTTCATGTAAATCACCCATCGTGAAATGGGCAAACACGTTGAAAGAGTCCCTAAAAAATCTACTGAAGCCGAATGCAGCCTCTCCTGACACCAGCTGGTACACTGATGCAGATGGATTCCTAGAACACACACCTAGTTGGAGAAGCCTGTACTACAAAGGGTCGGTCTCTAGAAGATATTTCCTCATTAATTTAGGTCCCTCCTCATAGATTGAATTTTCATAAAGAGAAAAAACCCAGGTGTCACAAGCATTAAATATGAGAACATTATTAGCATCCTAGAAGTCATTCCTCCGGCTCTTTCCGGTTGCTACCACACTGAAACTAAACTTCTAACATTACATATTATTTTTTATTGTGATTCAATTTTATGAAGTAGACTTATACAACAGTTTTTGTATCTATCTTCTTTTGATTAACTTTATGGTTGTGAAATTTATTTATTTTGTTGAACATAACAATAGTTTTTTTATTCTCATAGTTGTATGTTATTCTATTATGTTAACATACTGCAGTTTACTCATCTAGTCCACTGTTAATAAATTTTTAGCTGTTATAAGTAATATTGCTAACAATACTATTCAAAAATGCATACTTAACCTTTCCTTTGCGTTATTTCATTATTCTCCATGATCTCACCAAAACTTTTTATCTTCAATTTATTCCAATTTTGTCTATTTGGTAGTTGTGTAGAGTTTAGTTTTATTTGTTTAAAAAAAAATGTTGAACATAACTTCTTTTTATTGCCATTGGAATATCTTTATTTGTGTGGTACTTAGCAGTTCCTTCTATATTCACTTAAAATTACTCTATTGAAGATATATATATATATATTCAATATATATCTTCAAATATATATATATTCAATATATATCTTCAAATATATATATATATCTTTAATATAGAATATATATATATTTGAAGATATATATTGAATATATATATATATCTTCAAAATATATATATATATATGTATACACACACACACACACATAGTGCACTTTTATGACACTGTGGGTTAGCTTTTTATTCAGATTAGGAATTTTAAATGTCAAAGTTGGGTTGTAATATCTTTTTCTATCTTCTATTATTGTTGTATTGTCTTTTACATTTAAATCTATAAGCTACATGGAATACATTTCTGCATATGGTATAAAGTAGTGGCACAAAGTATCCAAATTCTTCATCAAAATCATTTGAATATTATACATTTTTGTCTATAGAGCAGTGTTCTCTTTGTTTTAAGTGCCTTTATCTAGTGACTATATCTGCATATGTACATGGATTCATTGTTCTATGCAATTTGTCTGTTTATCTATCCTTCAGTCAATACCAAACAATTTTCATTATTTTATTATTTATTTATAATTATTTTAAGCTTTGTAGTGTATATTTCTTTAGTTTTTTTAGTATATAAAATTGTTTTGGATATTCTAGGTCAATTTAAATTTCTATATAAATTTGGAGTTTTTAAATTTTGCTGGAAAAAAATCCTTCATTTTTCAAACAGTTGCATAAATTTTGTAGATTAACATACCGTATTTTCCGGCGTATAAGACGACCCCCTAATTTTACAGTTAAAACATAGGTTTAGGCCTATATTCGCTGTAAAAGACTATAGCCTCGGAAGTGGGGGGTAGTCTTATACAGCGAATATAGGCCTAAACCTATGTTTTAACTGTAAAATTAGGGGGGGTCGTCTTATACGCCCGGTTGTCTTATACGCCGGAAAGTACGGTAGATAGCTAGGTTGAAATCTTTATAATATTTGTTGTTTCAATATATATGTATGATATGCCACTCCAATACTCTCTAGGGTAAAATTAATAGCAATTTATTAAGTGTGATGTATTATAGATATTTGTTGATACTCTTAATCAGGTTTAAAGAGGTTCTGTTCTTAGTTTTCTGAGTTTTATCACGCATGGGCATTTTTCATTTATTGTACCTATAATTCAGTTTTTCTAATACTCTTTTAAAGTCACGAATGCAAACCATATATTTATAAAATAATTCTTATATATTATTACTTTTATATCTAAATAGCTTTCATTTGCTCACATTATGCTTAGATTTTTGCATCTATATTAATCTAAGGGACTAGACTATATATTTTTTTTTCTTGTAAAATCTTTGTCATATTTTAGTATTAAGTTTTTTCAAACCACATAGAATGAATCACAAGTTTTTTTTGTTTTGTTTTTTCTTTTTCTCTTTCTGAAAAAATTTGTTTCACATTGGTATTGTTTTCTTTATATTTTGGGAATCTAGACATGAAGACGTGAAATTTTAAAATTGAATATACAAGGAAGTTTTAAGCATCAATTCAATTTATAAGAGATGTTGTTAACAAATTTATCAAGTTTAGTTCAATTTTAAAATTTATTGGCATGTTATTGTCAATGGCATTATCTGTAGTACCTATAGTGCTTTTTTGTCTAATCGTGTTATCGGAAATTGTTACTTTTGTTAGGTGAGTCCTCCAATAAGCAGACACTAAGACAGAATTAATAAATTCTATGCTGAAATAAGATGATTTATCACATCAATAATATATACTTTATAGACTTTAACAGTAATGTACTGATCAAAGCCTCATTCAATTCATTTTTAAACATAAAGTTAGTATTTTTAGAGATATTTTCTTTCTTCCAGTGACCAACAAACACTTATTTTGCCAGCTACTCCTAGTTACTGTACCCATATAGGTGGCAACTCCTTCAGAAGAAAATGGTATTTCACTTTATAACAAACAGCAGTACGTATTATCAAAATGTAGACTATTTATCATATACAAAAACCCTCCAAAACAGAATGAAAAAGAAATACATCTATTATGAATCAATGCCTAATATAGTAATACTCCTTCCTGTTAATTATATTGTAATCAACAATAATGCTTAGAATAATTTGGATTTCTTGCTTTGTTTCTAATTTCTTTATCATTCTCATATTGGCTAAATATTTCCTTGTGTGTTTCATAATTTCTGGTGCAAAAATTCAAAAACTTATTTTTCTTCCCCACCTCTGAATTATATTTCCATCTCTAAGCTTTAAATGACAATTAACTTTCACTAACACAATTTACTTTGTGCTTCATCAAATATAAGTGGTGTATTCTTTCACCGCTCATGTGTCTCAAAGATTTTACTGCAAAGTCATGTTAATTATATTATTGTCTCCTCATCAATTAAAACTCATGGTATATGGGGAAGCTGGAATGGCTCAGGGGGGTTAGCTCTTGCTTTGCAGCCCTGGAGCCTAAGGATGAAATCCTGGCCCCAGCCCATGCAGAGCCGTATGCTGAACTGGGGTGTGCCCCAGTTCTGTTCTTGCTGGGGCCTATGCCGCAGGCTCCTGGACCAGTTCCTGCCCGGTGCAGCCTCACACCCACCAGTGGAGTGAAACTATATGGAAAACTATGCTGTCAACTATGGAGACTGCTCTGGGTCCTGCTCCTTCTCTCTGTCTCTCTCTGTCTGTCTCTCTCTTTCTGTCAAAAAACAATAAAAATAAATCTTAAAAAAAAACCTCATGGTAATACAGTTACATAATCCTTGAAATTTCTATCATTTAAATTGTTCCTTGTGATTTTTTTTATTATTTAAAGATTTTGATCTGGACTCAAATTCTCTTTCTCCCACAATTTTTCTGCCATTATTATAGATATGTTCAAATTCCACACTGATCATTTATCCAGTTCAAGTGTATTTCCTTGACCACTTTATTGTCAATGAAAGTCATTCTTTCTTACATCTTGGCTTTTAACAATAGTCAAAACTTTTCATGGAAAAATCTTTAGTCAGAATTGAAAAGTACATAAACAACAGTGCTTGTCTCCCCTTAACACCACATCAAAATTACATGAAACTACAGAACAACCATCATTAACAAACTCCTGAAATCTAGCTAATCAGAAGTTCTACAACTAGGAACAGACAAAAGAAGCCTCCTTGAAACTGACAGGAGAGGCAGAGACATGGAACAGGCTGGCCCCACACCTGTGTGTGGTTGATAAAAATTGGGAGGGATATCTCAGCTGCAGAAGTCCTCCTGAGGATCAAGGGGTCCCAGGCCAACACCAGGGTCTCCAGCCCAGAATTCCAGTGCTGAAAAAAAAATCCCCACAATTTCTGGCTGTAAAAACCAGTATAGATTGTGGCTGAGTGGGATGGAGAGAGGCTGGAGACCTAGATATTCCATTCAATGGATGCATGCACAAACTTACTCACTGATGGGCTCACTTGTTCTAAGCTCCAGCACTTGAGCAGCAGATCAAAAGGTGCTAGGGACATAGGGGAATGAATGGGATTGTATGGATTTAAGGGTGAGGGCAGGAGGGTCAGTTTTCTTTTAGATAGAAAGGCTGGAATGTGGTACTTTTCCTTTTTGAGCCCCTTTACCCCACTTGGAGTCTTAGGCAAATACAATATCTCAGTCTCTATCAATCTAGATAATTCCACTTGCCCCACCATGGTGATTTTCTAAGATCTGCTCCACCCAACTATGGGCCCACACAAACCACTTCCAGTGGCTTTTTCCATACAAATAACCTATTCTTGGCATACTCTTCAGGTTTTCCTAAAGTTTTTCAGTTTCACAAATGCCAAATAAGCAGAATCTGGCCTTGGAGCACCCTGTATATCTTGTTAAACATTCTCAAGCCCTGACTAAGAAGCAGCCTCCCTTGGTTCCCAGGTTAGTCTCTCCCAGGCAACTCCAAGCCAGGCCTGGATGGCAGCCATCTAAGGATTGCTTTGTGGTTCATTTCAGGTGGGCCTAAAGCAGGGCACAGGTGTACTTGGTCTGTGGTAGGCCCCTTTCAAAAGACCCTGAGGTGAATACACCCATTGCTTTAGAACAGTCCAGAGTACCTCTCAGCTGCCTCCATGGACAACACACCCAAAGGGCAAAGTGGACAAGTATGTGTCCTACATAAGCCCCCAAACAACCATCCCTCCACTGTAGTCACAGCCAGTCCTCACAACCTATCAACTTGAGGGTCAATCTTTCCCATTGAATGCAAATAGCAACAGATGCTCAGTTACAACAGGAGGGCAAAAACAACCACACAAGGGACAAAACATGGACCACCTAGCTCTGGTGTCAAGGAAGACTGTACCACTTGGGAACACACTATTAAGACTGGGAGATGGAGGAGAGAAGATGGCGGCATGAGAGGAGAACCCAGACACCTACCTGGGAAGGGACTTACGAACAAAAAGGAACCCACAGGGGAAACCCTGAGAAGCACCCTCAACTGAGAGAACCACACCACACAGAACAACACACAAAGGTTAGAGGAAAAAGGGGAGAGCGGGAGAGGGAGGGAGAAGGAGCAGTTTGGGGACAGGAACGGAGCGCGGAGCGCGGCCCGGGGCTGGCAAAACCAAAGGGGGATTGGGGGACTACAGCCAAAGTGGAGCTAGACCCAGGGCGGGCTGGAAGCCGAGACCTAGGGAGCGTGGAAGCCCCACAGGAATGTGGACAATTTAACATCCCAACTCGAGGGGCGACACACGGTGCCCTAATCAGATCACAGAGCCTAAAGTGGCACAGGGACTGTGGAGCAGGGCGGCGGCACTTCCCGGCGGGCGGGGTGAGAGCAGGGCACCAGCCCGCAGCAGCTCGGCACCCCTGAGTCACAGAGGAGACACAGCTGAGCTCCAAAGGTTGTCTGTGAGGGAGCACCTTTTGAAGACAGGGCTCTTGGAGTGAG
>PVKE010023467.1:0-24586 GCA_004027555.1 Craseonycteris thonglongyai
TCAACTAAGGGATTTTACCTAAGCTCTAATCTTAAATGACTGGAAGCCCAGAGAATTATATAATTCCATTTCTTAGCTTTTGAAAGATGATATAAATGTTTACAGCAATGATATCTGTCTGTGTAGTTGGAAGTGTCATAGTATGTCTGTAAAGTATATTTCTTCATTCTTAATTTCCCTTTATTACCCTTTTTTTTTTTTTTTTAATTTTTTTTCCTTTTTAAATTTATTTATTTATTTTATTGTTTTTGACAGAGAGAGAGAGAGAGAGAGAGATACAGAGAGAGAGAGATACAGAGACAGAAAGAGAACTGAACTGGGGGAACTCCCCAGTTCAGCATATGGATCCGCACAGGCCTGGGCCGGGATTCGATCCTCGGTCCCCAGAGCTACAAAGTGAGTGCCTAACCCACTGAGCCATCCCGGCTTCCCCACCCTTTTTTTTTTAAGATGTATTTTTATTGTTTTTGACACAGATGGACAGAGACAGAGAGAAGGGGGAGGGCCCAGAGCAGTCTCCATAGTTGCACAGCATTGGTTTTCTACATAGTTTTACTCTACAGGTGGGCACAGGGCTGTGCAAGGCAGGAACCAGGCTCCAGGGGGGCCTCTCACCTGGAGCTCACTCTGGCAAGAACCGAACTGGGGTTCCACCCCAGCTCAGCACATGGGTCCACACAGGCCAGGGCCAGGTTTTGATTCTTGAACCCCCGGGCTGGAAGAGGAGCACATAACCCGCTGCGCCATCTCGACATCCCCTTTCCATTATTCTTAGTTTAACTTCATTAATGCATTTCATCTGCACCAGGGGACCCAAGGTAGAAAAAAAATGTATGAGGAAAATAAATTCCAGTGACAATACTCTGCTGCATCAAGAAATGTGGTAATGGCTCTATCAATTGTTAAAATGTTTGAATTTTTGTTTTCATATGACTAGCATTGGGATCATATAATTACTTTCTATATCATTAAATTTTATTATAATTTTATGGCTTCTTTTTCCCTCTGTATTTTATCTTCTTGAGGACTGTTTCTCCTGTTCTGGGTGTAGTGAAATACCTGACACATAGTAGGAATTCAACAGAGCTTGCTAAACAAGCATAGTGTTCAACTTCTATGTACCTGAATGTCTTCAACTATAGAAATAGAGATAATAATGATAAGAATAATAGCAATACCACTGTTTATATGCTTGTGTAGAGTAATATATACTGTCTTTGGCTTCATCTGATTCCAGGCATAAGAAGCTCAATTTGTCAATCTCATTTAAATATATATTTTAAAACATTATTATAAATTAAAATCTTGCAATGGTGACCTCTAAACAAGAGAAAATATACTTTTCATATATCTTTTCAACTATCTCTTACATATGCTGCAGAGAGGAAAAAAAAAATATCGTGTTCACTTTCTCCCATCATTTAAAAGAATCTAAATATAGCTTTATTCCTGAGAATCAGTTTTTACTGTTTCTGTTTCCTTCCTCCTTATGAGTATTTATATAATTTGTCCTACATGCTTTTCTGCATTGTGAATGCACAATTGTTTGTAATGTGAATAACCATGTCACATGTAATTTGTCTTTAATTCAAATTTTTTCTACCCTACAGTAGTTAAACTCTTGAGTGACTCTCTTCTTTTGAAAGCAAATCACATTGCAGGGGTGGAGGGGGAATAGTGGTGCACTCAGAATTCATACACGATCAGAAATTCATTCCACAAGTGGAGTACGACCTTTAAAAGACCTTTATCTACCTCACAGAATAAATTTGATGTGCCTTGCAGACCATTATGCGAACTCTGTCACTGTACATGCAGATGGAACCGTCTCTTGAAAGTGCTAACACTATAATTTCCATTCAGATGATGACATTGTAATAAAAACAGTTTATTATGCTACATTTGTATTTGATGACATTTTAGATTGTGGAAAATTAACATGTATTTTTTTTTCTAATAATCATTTTTTTCAAGAGTTAATAAAAGCAAGAAGCTTAAAACCATGTTCAAATTAAAATATCTGTTCCGTGGGGCAGTTGTCCTCATGGCGGGGCAGCTGAGACTGTTTAGGATGTACAATAAATACTTACCTCTCCCTACACCACTTATACAGGATTCCTACCTATTTTCCATAGTATAAGAATTGCTTAGTTGTTACTAACTTCATATTTGGACACAGATCCTAATTCACTTAAAATGTTAATGGATTCCAAAGTACCCATTTCTTATTCAACTGTGTATTTATATATAAAAAACAATAGTTCCAATAACTTTAACAAATCAGAAAAAACGTGGGGATATTGGGATAGCTCAGCAGGTTGAGTGCTTTCCTTGTACCCACGAGGTCTGGGGATCGAATCCTGACCTCGCCCCATGCTGAACTGCGGCACAGCTGGTAACTGCCGGGATGAGAATATTATAAGATTAACCCGAGTGGAATTCATATTGTCTGCCTGTTAAAATGAACAATTTGACAAGAGCTGCGTGGTTCTTGAGTTTGGTGAAATTAGAACTCTGATTGAGTAACATGGCTCTTTCTATGAGTAACATGGCTTTTTTATATGTAAAAAAAACATATGAATTAATTATATCTTAGAGCTAAACATGCATGGAAGCCACTTTGTTTAGTACGCTGAGTATTAGAGATGAGGAAACACATACAATTAAGCAGCAGCCCTGAAATATTGCGCACAGTTTGGGCAGTCCTGAAATGTAGAAGCCAGAAGAGCTTCCCCTCTTCGAAATGGCCTTTATGCTGTTCTTTGCCTGATTAAATTGTCTTCTCTTCAATGACGAGTACAATGTCACTTATTAGAAAACATTTCGAGGCCAAATGGCTAAAAGAATCAAGCATCCAAAAATCTGTGAAATTGAGGAAAACTATATAAGCTCATGGTCAGAGGAACATGGGACATGATTCCACTGTGTGCATTGCCACCAATAAGAGTTCAAGATCAAATGTTCAATATGCTGTCCAGTGTCTAACTATTCTTCAGTGTCTCCTTAAGTCTAAGAAAACTGCACTATGAGTGACCCATTGTATTAATAACTTTATATTAAGTGCAATAGAGTGAACTGGTTTAAACAGGATAACATTGCCAATGACTTAAGCTGATTAAAAGCAGGTTTCATGCACCTTCAACCTTTTCATGCCAACTCAGGCTTCTGGGAAAAGCAGACAGAGAAGAAAAGGGCTATCCCGGCCGCCCCATGCAGCGATGCTGGGGCATGTCACACCTTATGGTACCCGCAGCTTTTTCAGATCTGGGTAAATGTGGGCAAATACAATGAAAGCTCAAGGCCCCAAGCACATGGCTGAGCTGCATTTCAGCTCTGGAAGTCGATGCTTCCACTTGGCCCGCACTCCTGAGGGCAGGCAGCAGCTGAGCACGGAGGACAGCCGTGGTAAAGGCAGCGACAGGTTAATGGTGGAGACGCCGGGCTCAGAGCACCAGGGTCCCAACTCTGTCCCAACTTCGCCTGATTGTGGGATCTTGTACAAGTCTCTCAACCTCTCCAGACACCGGTTTTCCCATTTGTGAAGGCGCGTATGTCCTCCACAGGTTTCTAATGGGTGATAAAAGAAAGCGTGTGTGGACAAAGCCTAGAAGAGTTCTGGCTCATACGAAGCGTTCCCTATGTGTTAATCATCCTTATTCATGGACAAGTACTTTGCAAGTAGCATTTAGGCAAGAGAATTCCGCTACAAAACTGCAAAGATCTGTGCATTTGCATTAGAAGAACATTCCACAGACATCACATTTACTGATCATTCTAATTTGTACTGATTCATGGAATGTCAATTATGAACAGAAATAGGAAAAGTAAGAACAGGGGAAACGCAAATGTAAAATTCTATTTGAAGCAAAAACACCCAAACAATTGACCTATCTGCTATGAATGGAACTCCGACCACTTGAACACAGAACTCCGCATGTGTTTTGTAATTCATTTATCAGCAGTGAATTTATTAAAGGACCAGATCACCATGGAACATTGAGGAGAGCTAGCAGGGCTGGAAACAAAAGGGGGAGGGGGTTCAAGGAAGTCCAGACCAGCACCAGAAAGGAAGCACTGAATATTTCCGTGAGGCTCAGCAGCAGAATTATATGTACATGAGGGCTGTCCAGAAAGTATCCAGCCACATACCCATTCTCCTTATAGTGGCAGTGGCTGGATTTTTGCTGGACAGCCCTCCTATATCTCTTGTTTTCCATACATCATTTATGGAGACATACCATATATGATTTATTTTACAGTCCAAACGTAGTTCATCTCAGTTCACTGTCATTATAAAATACAGATTCAAAGAACCCCTTCAGATGATGAAAAGAAAAGCTTAGTATTTTCTTCCTAAAGAGTACAGTTACTCTACTGGTGGTATCTTGGTTGGGTAAGTTCTGGGAATCATGACTCCTCTAGGAATTTGTGGTAGAAAAGAGTTCCTGACCTTAAAACAAAAAATTTGCAAACTACAGAGCTATGGCTGAAAAACCATGCATGATAAGCCATTACTAAAACGTCTTTGGTGCTTTAAAATGTAAGTAGGCCTACAGTTACCAAGGGTATATCTCCCAAAAGAAGCCAGATTGAGATGAAAACATGAAAGTTCATAGGAGAGCAGTAAGGTTTTATAAAAATTCTGAGTTACTGTACTTTTTCGTGACAGTACATCTTTCCCACATGCCAGGAGATCTCAGTGTAACTTAGAATATAAGCACCTGCTCATGGGAGAGGTTCTGTTCTGGTTTTTGTTTCTTTCCCAGATGGAAGAACCCCTCCACTCACCTTTTCTGTCTTGTAAATGAGCAATCGTGATAACCAAGATACCAGTCAATCAATGAAAAATCTACAATAACGTTTACATCACGTTTCAATTATAATCCCTCAGATTTATGAAAGGCTTTGCACTTTCTAAAGTTAATTCTAAGGGCATTCTGATGCTCACGTTGGCTTTGCTGATTGTCACAGCCATGTATTTGAGCTGACTGTCTCCCACAGATGAATTGATGACACCTGAGTTCCCTTCCAGGGACATGTCGTTCAGAGCTGTAGCTCCAAGATATTCCCAGATAGAGGACGATCATTCTTTGGTCACAGATAGTTCAGCAGATGACGTACATTTTGGAAGAGCTCAACCTTCAAACAAGCTTCCAGGTTTCCCAAGAGTTTTTATTGTGTGGGGCTTCTCCCCACAGAAGCAGTCAGAGATTGCTAAGTGACGGTGTTTACTGACATTTATGGCACCAGGGTTCCAATATTCTACGGTACAATCTTTTCCTTCCAAGTACAGTTACATGTTATAAAAAGATCCAGAGACTTCTCTCAGTAACTCAGAAATCTAGTGGAATGCAATATATGGACCTTTCACTATGCAATAAATTACACATGCTATAGATTGTGTGTGTTTATAAGATAAACTCATACTCTTGCACACATATACATACACCTAAGAGCTAAGAAAAGGCATTTTATTTCTGATGTAATGTGGATTCCCCTTCCTTCAAATTCACCCAATGCTTACTACCACAATTGTGTTCTTGTTCCATACATAGTTTATTTCTTTTTATTCACAGTTCTTAACTTTTATGAATTCTCTCAGTCCCTTGCATTGACATTGTCCACAGTTTACTCCCAGCTTGCATTCTTTTTAAGTTAATTGCTATGGCTGTTTATTCCTTCCTGTCTATACTGGATGATTTTAGTGGTGTCAGTCTCACACTTCAGGAGTGGTTTCTTTTCCCCTCTGCCCAGGAGAAAAGGTGCTCTTGTGTCATGCCTGTGTTCCATCTCTCATCCACAGTGTTTCCTCTACCACACTGAGGCACGGCAATGACTATTTGGTACTCTCTTGGGCTGAAAAGTAACTTGCGTTTTGAGGTTCAGTTGAAAACCAATTCCTCCTTTATGCAACACTGTGACCTCCCTGTGAGATGCTGTTGTTCAACACTCTCCCTGGGAGCAGGAGCACAGAGGACAGCCTTTTGACCATCCCTGGCCTACCGTAGGGTGGAAGGGACAGTCACTAAGATTTCCCCATTTTATCCCCACAAGAGGTACACAGAGCACAGAACACATTCAACTGGATTAAATCAATTACCTGGGGTCACATCTCTAGTAAATTGCAGAGCCAGGATTCAGACAAAGGTCTTTTGACTTTGAAGCCCTTGCTCCTTCCATTATCCCATATGGCTCTCTATTGAGTGAGTAATGTGTCATGAGACGTGCATTGCCGTAGAAAATGGAGAAGAGTGTTTACATTTTGTTTTTGAAAGACAAGATGGCCAACTTTGATGCTGATTAATAAAACAATTTTACAAATTATAGATATTCAGCTGCTTAGCTTTTTCTGGCCAAGTCCTTAGTGTAGCAGAGTAGAATAATTTTCATTATTTCATCATTTCTCATCATTTCATGCCTATCTCGAGTAAACAGAATTAGAACTAAATGGTCAAGTAATTGTGTGGGGGACTGGTGGGGCTGGAAGTGTTCATGTTTTTAAAATTCTTAAGTATTGGTTTAAAAATTACGTTCAAAATAAAAATGGCATTACAGTTTTGTAATGCATATGTCAGTGAACTTTAAAAATGTATCTTATTGCACTGAAATACCCTCTTCTCCTCCCCTTGTAAATAAAGTATAGAATGAAGTCGTCTGAATGAAATAGCTTCCTCAGGAAGTGAACCAACCCTTCTTTAGAACAGTGGTTGCTTTTCTGCTTCATAGGAAACTCCACTGTCACTGACAAGGCAAGTGGACCTCAGCTTTCGCTTCACATTAACTTCTGTGTTTTTGTTACAATTAGTATTTGGATCAAAATCGTATGCACGATCGAGGATGAGACCTCTGAGATTATTTTAAATCTTTTAATTATTGACTATCAGCCTACAAAAGCAGAATTCCTATCTCTTTCTATACAAAGCCATTTTCTCCTCTTCCTCTCTCTTTTTCTCTCTCCTTGTTTCTTCCCTCCTTTCCTTCTTCCTCTCATCTTCCCTCCATCTCATTTCCCTCCCTCCCTCTCTCCCTCCCTCCCTCCTTCCCTCCTTCCTTCCCTTCCTCCCTTCCTCCCATCCATCCTACAAGTAGTGTTCACTAGCCTCCATCAGCGACCAAACCAGCTTGCTGTGTGCGCCCGCCCATGCCTGCCACACGCTATTGAGGACCTGTACCCCTGCTGCCTCACCTCCGTGGACCATCTGGGCTGTTTCTGATGCTCCCACTCCAGTAAGAGAACATGTCATACTTGAGCCGTGGCTGAGGTGACTGAGTGCGCTCTTCATGTTCAACCTCCTCATGAATGCCCAGCTCTGAAGGCCAAGCAGATTAGCTGTGGGAAACACGCTGGCAGAAAGAGTGTTCATCTGGGAATAACGTGAGAAGGCCAGCTCTCTCTCTTTGTGTGACTTCCCACTGGAAACACCATGAGAAAAGGTGTTTCTCAGTATGTTTGTGTACTGGTTCAAGTGTGTGCACAGGGCAAGAGGGCGGCAAGAGTTCCCAGCAGTGCGGGTGAGAGCGAATCCCTTTTCTTTCTTCAGGTTGATCAAGATCTTGCAAAATACTTGGGTCCAATTTCAAGTAAAGGCAGACACTACCTCTTGGCAATACCACCTTGGCAGTTCTGATAAAGCCGTTTTAAGTCATCGGGAAATTTCGGCGTTGTGTTCTTCATTCACTTGACACTCAGAATTTCACGCCCGTACGAGGATTAGGGAAAACTAGGATGTTTGTTTGTTTGTTCTTCCTTTTTGCCTGGTACATTTTCTGTTTTGGCATTCTTCAAGTTTCCATTGCGTGAATGAAGAGAATCCCTTTCAGATCCCAGCAGCTCTGTTCTTTCTGCTTCGTGTACCTGTTTCTACCAATGTTGCTTATGAAACTCTTCTATTTGAAAGCTCAGCCAACAATCTAAATTCCAGTGTGCTTTTTTTTTTTTCCTGGTAAAATTTTTTCCTCTTTCCATTTTTCCAAAGGACTTTTTTTTTTTAATTTAAAGATTTATTTTATTGTTTGAGAGAGAGACAGAGACAGAAAAGGGGGAGGGCCCAGAGCAGTCTCTATAGTTGTACATCATTAGTTTGGACATAGTTTCATTCCGCACAGGTGGGTGTGGGACTTTATGGGGCTAGAACCAAACAGGGGGCCTCCCACATGGGAGGTGCGCCTCATTCAGCATATGGGTTTGCACAGGCCAGGGCCAGGATTCGATCCCTGGACCTTGAGGTTACAAGGCATGCGCTCAGCCTGTTGAGCTCTCCTGGCAGCCCCCCGATGGACTATTTTAACAAGCATGTTCTGAGAGCTGTCTCTCCCTTCTCCAGTCCTGACTTTGTCACATTGGGCACTGCCTACATGAAGCCTTTGCCTCTCCTGCTCGACTATTTTATGTTGGCACAAATCCAAAAAAGGATGACAGACCAGAGAGATCTACGGTTCAAATCTGGCATGGCTCTCCACAACTAGGAACATCCTGCCCATGACATTGAGCTGATGGGCTCTTGCTGGCTGGTTGGTTATGTGTGATTTCCTGGGCAATTTCCTGCCAAGAAGTTGTCTACCAATGGACGATGAGATATATTGATTGGAGGTAGGCCAATTGTTTCGTTAGAGCATACACATCTCCACAGTGAGCTTTGGGACAGATTTATATATTAGTTATTACAGTCATCACCAGCATAAAAAAAAGAAAAGACAAATTCTTGTTTTTCTTACATTGCAGTGGAAGGTTCCCCTTCGTCTGAGATCCCAAAGCATTAGTCAAACATTATTTGATTCATTCTTGTAAATACTCTCACAAGGTCAAAGACAAACATTAACAACTTCATTTCACAAGTGATGGGTTCTTGGCAAGGAAGAGGTTTGGTAAACAGAGGGGAGATTATGCCAAGTGCTGTTAGAAATATACTTGGGGACATCTCAATCCAGGAAACTCGAACTCTGTCATTAAAACTTTCCCCAGAAAGGGAGGCAGCTTTTCATTACTGACGTGAATGGAGCTACGATTTTACCTCAAATAAACAAACCCATACCCTTGGCCTTTTACATTCAAGGCTCTGTCCTGAGTCAGGGTTGGAAGACTTCCTTTCCTAGCATAGAGAGGTGCTAGCATTTTACTGGTTTGCATTTTGCAGTTAAGCATTTTTTCTCTATGGTTATTTGGGGGCAATTATTTTAAAGCTTCTGATTTTGGTTCCTTTGAGATCACTGACAGTATTCCATTTAAATTTCTTAAACCAAAATTATAATTTAAAGGAAATAGTATACATATGTTGGTGAAGTTATTTATATGATTTGTTTTCTGTTTCTTTCTAATAATTGAAAATGAGTAATGACTTTTGTGACTCATTATAAACGTAAATCAAGTGACAATGTTCCCCTACACACATTGTAAAGAAACATTTAATTTTGAATCATTTTTAGATAAAAAGGAGTTGTAAACAGAGAAAGATAAATACCATACAGGTCACTTACTGTGGAATCTAAAAAAGCAAAACAACTGAACAAACAAAACAAAACAAAGACGGACTCATAGAAACAGAGACCCAACGAATGGTAGCCAGGAGGGAAGAAGGGTGGGCAGGGGGCTGTGAAGAAGGTAAAGGGGAAAATAGTCAATAATATTGTGATAAGTTACATGGTAACAGATAATTATGAGACTTAGTGTGGTGATCACATTGTAAGGTATATAAGTGTTGAATCACGATATTCTACACCTTAAAATGAATAGAACATTGTATATTAACTCTACTTAAAATTTTTTTGAATTGTAAACTTAGTACAGAGTTCCCATATACCCATCACCCAGTTTCCCCCAATCCTAACATCTTATAAAACCATGGTGCATTATCAAAATTAATAAATTAACATAGGTGCAGCATTATAGACTTTATTTGGATCTCACCAATTTTTCTATTCTAAGAATACACCCAAGATAACACATTATCTTCATCATGTCCCTGACTCTCCTACGAACTTTGACATTCTCTTATTCTTTTCTTGTATTTCATGATTGATATTTTTGAAGCATATACAGTCTTTGATATCTAGGGGTAAAACAATGAAATGTTATTTCCATACAGAACTTTTTGTTTAACATTTCCCCCTCTCATCAATCCATATAACCATTTTCAACACGATTAAGCTTCACTTTCATTATAGTAAGTTCATAAGAAAAATTTAAAGCTGAAAGAAATGTCAAATTATACTTTGTTATAAATGTTTATACTCTTACAGAGGGGACTTTAGCTTCCAAGACCCTCCTTTCAAAGAAGAAATGGAGCCAAGAGAAAGTGACTTGCCCAAGGAGTCCCCATTATTTAGTGACAGAGCAGGACTGATAGGACACCATCGACGTTAACACATTACTTCACAGTTGACAAATTGTTCACACAGATGTGATTTCCTTTAGTTTTCACAAAATTCTTTGTTCCTGGAACATGCTAGGCAAGCTTCTACCACAGAGATTTTGCCCCCAATATTTTCTCTATCTAGAATATACTCTTCCCACAGATATTCAATTGACTGACTTTCTTACCATTTTTACAATTGGGCTTCATCTCAGCTTCTCCTTTACACTCGCCCCGAAGACCCACGTGGTGTTCCATGTTTCACTCATAAACTCCCTCCCATCCCATCTTGAATTTTTATAATGACGTTTTACATTCTAAGGCACTACCTGCTTTTCTGATTTGTTATGTTTATTTTACAGTGTTTGTTTATCCCTCTATATAAGCTCAGAGGGGGCAAAGTTCTTGTTTGTGCACTTGTGAGCTAACTTCCTGTGCCAGGCATGTTGTGGATGCTCAATAAATATGTGTTACATAAACAAGTGAAGACATGATTCAGGAACGAGTGTCGGAGAAGGGAGAGCTGTGCCCACTTGTCTACAGCCAGTAACTTGTGTATGTTGAAACAGAACCATTCTTATCACTTCAAAATGCAAAATAAGGATTGGTCAGTCTTCCTGTGGATCCTGAGGGCGATCAACAGGGTTAGTTAACAGAGGTGCTCTCCAAGGAGACCATTGGGACCTAGGGAAACCTCTGATTTCCTTTCCTAAAATCCATGGGTCGTGGTCCTACCTTTATTATGTGTTCCGAAGACATGTCAGCATGTACACTCAGCCTCCTTCTGCGTACTTACATAGCCTCTCTAAAGAGACAATGCACGCTTAAACTCTCACCTCTATACATGCACACACACGCATACACAACCGGGTCCTGGTAAAGGACTACTTGAGTGGACATATTCCATGAACATTATTCTAAAGTAAAAAAGCTCAGAAGAGATAACAATAGTAACCACCATGTCTTGAATATCTAGAATTAACGAGATCGTGTTAGGCATTGTATGTTTTTTATCTAACTTAATGTGTCTGACAACCTGTAAATACGATTAGGTAAATACCCTACTACTTATAGAGGGTAAATAGCTCATCTAAGGTTATTTAGGAATTGACAGAGCCAAGATCTAACCATTAGGCTAACAGGGAGAGAAACCCAATATTAGAGACTTTGAATCTATCTTTTTTATACCTTTTGCTTCTCCCATTATGTGCTAAGATTTCTCTTAAAATATAACTATCATACAATATTACATTAGTTTCAGGTGTACACAATAGTTATTCAACACTTATAGACCTAAAGAAGTGATCACCGTGGTAAGTCCAGCAATCGTCTGACACTGTACCATGATATTGCAATATTAGGGACTGTATCCCCCACTGTCCATGACATCCCTGTGACTATTTGTTTTATACCTGGACATTTGGGCCCCATATCTCCCTTCACCTTTTCCTCCCCTTTTTAAATTTTTCAATTACAATTAGCATTCAGTGTTACTTGATATTAGTTTCAGGTGTACAGCATAGTGGTTAGACATTTGTATAATTTAAGAGCTGATAACCCTGGCTAATCTAGTACCCACCTGGAACTACACATAGTTATGACTGCATTATTGACTATATTACCTATGCTTTACTTTACATCCCCATGATTATTTTGAAACTACCAATTTGTACTTCTTAATCCCTTCTCTGTTTTCACCCTGCCCCTGAACTCCCTTCCATCTATCATCCCAATAAATCTAGTACCTGTCTGATACCACACACAGTTATTACAATATTGACCAGATTGGCCATATTTCCTATGCTATACCCTATGTCCTCATGACTACTAGGTAGCAACCAATCTGTCCTTCTTAGTCCCTTCGCCTTTCTCGGCCAACCCCCCAACACCCCTTCCATCTGGCAGCCATCAAAATGTTCTCTGTATTAGGAATTTGTTTGTTTGTGTATTTTGTTCTTTCGATTCCAGATGTAAGCAAAACCACACTGCAGCTGCCCTTCTCTGTCTGACATACTCCACTCAGCACAATACCCTCCAGTTGCATCGAAGGAACATGATTCAGCCCATATCGGAGGGTAAGAGTAGACTCTTAAGGCGATATTCAGAGGGATGTTCTAAAGAAATGGAGTGGGCCATGTCAAAGGAGACCTCTCTGAGCAGAGGACTGCTGAGCTACGATCTTCAAGTTAGGAATGAACCTGCAGTGCTATTACACAGGGAGGAGAACGGCCTACGGAGCAAACATAATGCCCACAAGAGAACACAAAGTATTTGGGGACCTGGATGTGGCCATCAGGGTGCTGAGAACATAGTAAACCAAGAAAATAATCCTAGACAGTGGAGTCTGTAACTTGGGTAAGTTTGTTCTTTTTTTCATGTTTGATTTTTGCATAGTTATAACATGTATGCCATTAGAACCAACTATGACAACTTGTGGAGTTAAACTATGTAATAATAAACACTTCTGACATCTAATTGATGCTTCTTTTTTTTTTTAAATAGAGAATCTCAAAAAGAGAAGAAGAATCGTTTTCTTTTTTTCACACATAATTCATTACATTTGAAATGATCCTCCAGGACATTCATTATTGGAACTAATTCAGACCGAACTCAAGCAAAATAGAGGTGGTGTGTTCACACATTTTCTATCCCCTGACCAGCCTCAATCACCTTGCTGCTGCCATTGAAACCTGGCGGGCCCATGATCGCTCTTCCAGAATACCTTCATTAAAAATATCCTTATCAAATATACTGTCAAAAAATCAGGATTTGGTTTGCTGTGTAGTTAACCTCCAATTAGTTTCGGAAAAGGAAGTACATTATAATCACTCTTCAACTAGTCAAACAATTTCAAAGTTGGTAAATTTCTTCTTGTAATTGCATAAAACAATGGCAAGTATCTTTTTAGATAATTAAATCTAATCAATTTTACTATAATCTATTTAAATCCACTAAGAGATATTTCAAAATTCCAAATAGGCAATTCACTCCCTTATATCACATGCACTGGGAAGTAAAATACAAAATGTAACATTCTCTGCAAATTGAAACTTTATTAACAAGGGTGATACATTAATGATGTTTAAGAAGATGTAATTTTTATTTCAAAAGAGAAGGTTGACAGGTTAAACTGGATTCAGATATTTTCTTTTTCTCACAGTCTGTGCTACCTAAAATTACCCTTCATTTCATTCAATTGTGACACTTTTTTAGTCTAGTAGTGCTTTACCTTTCTGAAGCAGTCTTCATGGAGACATTCTATACACACCAATGGTCAGTATTGCTCCTGGGTTGTTCTGGTAAGAGTGAGATGCTGAAACTTACCACCAAAGGCAAAATCTCCCTGGTGGGGTCCATATTGACTTAGTGACTCTCCAGGAAATATATAGTCATGCACATATACATATATACAGAGTCAGCATTTCTGAAGCCATATCCTGCGTTTCTTCCTTCCTACAAATGACATCCAGGAATCCAAAAATAGTTCCTTTCATGAAGTATATTAGAGATTCTTGTATTTTTAAAATCGCAGTGGTGTATACAAAATAGGTTTTCAATAAGCTTTTTTTTTTTTTTTTGATAACAATAAATATGCTGCAGGACATCCCATAGTGTGATTTCTAGTGTTATTTTAAGAATGGCTTTGCATCTAATTCTGAGTTATTTGCTGATGAAAGAAATCTGGAGATTCAATAATAAAGCAGGCAATTAAAGTAACTAAGACCAATTTAACTTTTACGTTTATTTGGTGAGTTTTTATCCCTAGTATTCGCACATTCTTCATCCAGATTACCGTATTATTTTTTTTATTACATATTTATTTTTATTGTTTTTGACAGAGAGAAGGGGGAGAGCCCAGAGCAGTCTTCATAGTTACACATCGTTAGTTTTTGATACAGTTTCACTCCACTGGTGGGCATGGATCTGCGCAGGGCAGGAACCTGGCCGGGGGTCTCATGCATGGGAGGCTCACCTCCACAAGCTAGGAGCCTCCCACATGGAAAGCACATCGGGGTGGGAGCTGAACCATGGGCCTCCCACATAGGAAGCCCCCCCCCCTCCCCGGTGATAACCGACTAGGGGCCACACCCCAGTTGTGCATATGGGTCCGCATGGGCCCGGGCCGGGAAAATCCCTGGACCCTGGGGCTGCAAGACAAGCATTCAACCCGCTGAGCCATTCGTCATCCCCTATTTTTATTATTTTATTCATTGTTAAATTTATTGGGGTGACATTGGTCAGTAAAATTTACACAGGTTCCAAGTGTATGACTCTACCACCCAGAGCCTCTTTCCATCACATCCAGATTTCTTTTTTTAAAGGCTCTCAGCCGATAATAGACCTGAACAGAGATGCAAATTAGATCTTGTCTGAAGTGCTGTATGAGTCAGCGGGTAGTGTTATTGAACACTCAGGTGAGGCTGAGCTCAGAGGGGCTGTGACAGTTAGTGACATTCTTCAGTCAGGAAGAGAGTGTCCATGCCATTTGCCATCCTGGGCTTAGGGTATTTAATGCCCAGTAAAATGACTATGGCATAGGAATTATTTCTAATTTACAGAAAGGCCCAGATAGTTACATAATCTCAGGGATACTAAGTATCCAGTTCAGAGTTCAAGCCCAAGTTTTCTGACTCTAAAGCCTATGGTCATATCACTACCTTGACCAAGAGAGTTTACATGAGATTGAACCTGGGGACATATTACTATCAATATAGATCAGGACTATTGATAGAGAGGTTAATGCTAATGATGAGATCTCACTTAGTTTCCAGTAAATGAGCTGTTCTGTTTTGCACAGTGTTTGACATTTAGCTAAACCACAGCTAACTGACAGAGAACAGCGGTGCTTGGATTCAGAGGATCAATGGGCGTTAGCATGCGGAGAGAGTGTAGACGTCATTTTTTGGATGCAGCAATATGGTTAAGAAAGTGATACAGTGACTCTCTCTATTTCATGAGGTCAATTAATGAAAGAAATAGATTTGTACCCAGGTCGTCTGATTCTAGACCCTGGATTCTTGCTATCACCTCAGTCTACTTTTCCTGAGCATGTGTCAAGTATTGCCAGAAAGAAATCCCATGATAAGAGCAGAACAACATACCTAGTATCCAAATTATGTTACAGGTTAAAGAAAGAAAGGAGAGGAGAGGAGGGGAGGGGAGGGGAAGGGAGAGGAGAGGACAAATCAGTAGCTTAAAACAACAACAACAAAAAAAACACACAACAATCTGACGAGTCTTAACAAACGCAAAAAAAATAATCTGAGTAGTACTCACCATCTGAAAGGACAACTATCTTTATAATATAAGGTTTTATTACTCACTGACCAACAGCTACTTAAACCATTTTAAAGAAAGAAATGATGTGAATTATAACCTCTCTTCCTCAAGAATAGACCTACTATAATTTGCTTCAGGTGTCTCATCCCTGCGAAGCAGATATCCTAAAAGTTCATTGTGTCGCAACTTGAGGTCACTGGATGTATTAATAGAAATAGTCTCAAACAAAGCCGGAGGGGCCTCACCCTGGCTACTGAAAATCTCTGCAGTGTGATAATAGCATGCTTATTGTTGGAGAGAGTCCTTTACAGTCCTGCGATGTCACGGTCGTTCCTGAGTCCTGACTTAGGGACAGGAGTTGTAGGTGGGGAAACACCACCCAGGTGCCTGTGGCATTGAAGGGAACCTCATTCTGAGGATGCGAGTGTCATGACCAAAAGGACTTCTCCTTCTGTCAATAGGAAGACAAATTGTTAAACTGCTCTCTCGTTAGTCTAGAGAAAAGAACTCCACAACATATCATGAACGCCACCAGGTTAGAATGCATTATCAATAGTCTATTTCAATGTCAGACTTAATTCTGGGTTAAACGAAAATCATAGATACAGAACTATTTCATTTGCCATCCTTGTCTTTGTTTTTAACCTAACACTCAGGCTCATAACTTAGTCCTTAGAAATGAGTGGCCATCGGACTCGGGCTTTAATTGTGTGTGTGTGTTTGTGCGTATGCACATGTGTGCTTGTTCGAGAGGTGTGTTTTGACTTGCTACAGGTAACAGGCACTAGTAACGTTTAATTGGCATCCGTTAAGAGAGGCTGAAGCAATCATAGAGCCATAGTCTTCAGATGTCTTTGTCAGCCAGAAACTGTAAACAATGAAAAATTTTCACTTCTCACACAACCACAGAATCAAGACTTTTCTCTTCGAGTTAACAAAACAATTACTTCCAGTTTTTGTCAAGAACTATAAATCTCAAGAGGTGTAGTGTCAAGTTAGTGAGAAAAGGCAACCCCTCAGGTGGAAAATTCTCTGTATTCAGTTAATGTTCAGTGATATTTAGATACCTATTTTAGTGGAGCTGTACTGGCTGCTTCTCAATTGAGAAATTAAGAGTTAAGTGAATAGAAGAAAATCTTTACAAATGCAATTGAGATTTATTTTTTTAGAAGATGAAGCAAAATGAGCATGTTTAGCAATATCTATATAACATGGTATTGTTAAAGGGTATTATATGGTGGTTTCTCAATTAGTATTTTAAAAATGGATTGTTTCATTGCCCATAAACTTACAAATAAATGAACTTTCAAGGGAACGTAAAAGATTAATTTGGAAATCAGAGATTTTGTTTTTTTATAGGGTCTCGTTAATCTCAGCTTCGGAAAGACAAAACATCTAGCTTATTCTACCTTTCGGGCAGTTTGACACTTTTGCTATGAATCTTGTGGTAAAATTAAAAAATAATTAATATACTATGCATTTACAAAGTAAACATTACCTTGACATGAGATCCTAATTTGATGGCTGAGAAGTGGGAGAATGTGGATAACTTCTAAATAAGTTCAACTCCAATGGAAGTATTTTCACTTGAGGTTTTTTTAACACGTAAAGTATTTCAGAAGCAGCAGATGTACAAGCAGTAAATTGAAAAGGAAGAGGCAGGAGAGGTTTGATAGCGTGTGAAACGCATCCCTGAACCTGCCCGGTTAGCTGCAGCTCCTTTGTATCAGGAAGTGTTTATAGATTCAGTTGTGAGTAGGTTAGACTTGAACTTATGTTGTTTTCTTGACCATTAGTAACAGAGAAAGTCTTACCTCATTGGTAGCTATTCATTGACATATATTTAAAACCTTCAAATAGATCTTTTAGGCTTTTTCTTCCTTAAAATAAGAACAAAGATCTCTCTTTACTAAATTCTCTATTTATCCAATGCCTGGAATGCACACTGGTCTAATTTCATGGAATCATTCTGAAGACAAATATATCCTCCCTTCTTTGACACAACCAATACAGATTTCCTCTCTCAACCTTGTGCTTACTTGGTGTTCCTTTATCACAATGAGACTTGTACCCACAAAGCCTCTAAACGGTACAAAGAATTTAATTGTAGTAAAAAAGTCAAATAGCAGAAACTTTCTTAAGGGATTTGAGACACAGTTAAAAAGTGAGGAAGCGGTATTGGGATTTTGTTAGCTGATAAGAAAAGGAGTCTTTCGGCGATCACATGTGATGGCAGAAAGATATTTCTTCTGTGAGCAGTGAACACAGCAGGGTTTACTTACAGGTTGTCAGGGGCAGGCGTGGTGGGAGCACCATCTTCCCCATGGTATTCATTCATTTCTTGAGTGCTGTTACAATTATTTGCTTCTGCCCACATGATCTGAAATGCATACAAGAAAGCATAGACATACTCGAATTTTCAATGAAAACTCCATCCTAATTAACTAGAAATCAGTAAAGCCGGGTAGCCTGAGGTAGATTAAAATGAGGACTTTGTACATGAAAGGCTACATAGGCTCCGAACTCTAAAGCCTCTCCCCGTGGCAAACCTCCAAATTGCTTCATGTGACAACTTTGGCTTCAATTCTCCTCGCAAGGGATGTGGGGTGAGGGGTGAGCTCACCAAGCCAAACAGGCCACCGTGTTGTTGGAGAATAAGTCTTTCTGTTGTTCACGTAGCAAAAGCCACAGAGAAATCTCAATGCAGGTAGACTTCTGGCTGTGTCATCTGAGAATGTGGAATGGAGTAAGTTAGGATGGATGCCCTCTGTTGATGTGCTGAGTACAGTCCTGGGGCCATAGACCTAGAAACAGTGGTATTCCTTCACTGTGTCTTTGTACCACTCTCACACGACTTAGCACGCATGGCTTCCTCAAGTTAGTAGTGTGCCTCCATTACTCTCTCTTGTGAGACCGTATGGAGCATAACCATGACTTACTTTTATTTCTTGAGGTATAGTTACAACATTACCAGTTATTGGACGTGGCCTATGGTATCTGCTCAAGACACACAATTGCTTTCAAAATAAAGAGAGAAGTTATGCCACCAATGACAAGACAGGAAGGAAACATTCTCAAGCACTTTTCCAGGGTAGACTATTTCAAACACTTACCGTACAAAGATTTTGATTTGGCTCTTTGTAGCCTAAGTGCACTTGCTATGATTATATATTCGATGGTTTTGCTTGTTTTTGTTTCTGCCCATCTTAAGTCAAAAGAAAGTTGATGTTGGCAATATGTATCTCCGGTGCAAAGCTTAACACCTAGCTATACAAAGTCATATTGACCTCTCTTTAAATTGGAAGAAGTCATCAAAGCCATAATATAAATAGCAGCTTCCTCTGTCCCCATTCTGGAAGACTGTGGAATTCAGGTGAGGGCTGGCCAGGCTTCACCCACCTCCAGTTCATTTGCCGTAACAAAGAGTTTTAAGCAAGCCAGATGCGTTCTCTGGGCATTTTCCTGTTTTCTGTTTTCTTGTTTAATCCTACATAGAAGGTCGAATAAGGTCTCATAATCTTTATTGCAATGTTTATATAAAAACCGATGGATTAAATCAAATGACCGAATATGATTTGGCTCTGTCCAATGTTTATGTGGATTCACCTTTTCTCCAGCTAGAAAGCCCTTGTATTTGAACGCCAGATAGCACAGTCCACTGTTTGTTTGCCCTTGTTTGAAAAATAAAAAGGGTCCGGCTGAAGGAAGGCCCCCTTTTTTATGAGCCACAAACTTAAAAAAGGGCATTACTTCTGCCAGACCCTGTATGTCATGGAAGAGAAGACTAATCATTTAGGATTTTTCCTTTGCTGTCTCTCTGCTCTTCTCCAATGAATTGACTATGTTGAGTTTGCAACAAAGTACGTGCTACAAACAAGTCATGGGAAAGTCTGCAGGTCTTCACATTCTGACATACTTTGAGAGAAGAATATGATAATGGTTTTTTTTTATTTATCCCCTTTTACATTATAGTTACTTATAGTTTCTGCTCATTCAAGGACTAACATTACATTAGTAAAGGCATTTACTATAATATTACAATATTACCTTCATTGCCTACTTGTTCTGAGAGTGCACTGGCTTATGTGGTTTTGTATCTTTAGCTTATTAAAGGACAATCAAATTTCAATCATGCTTCAAATAAAATATGCCTGGGAGAATACAGTTTATTTAATAACCTGGGATATTTATGAAGGACAACACAATCATATTTCTCAATAGTTATTCTCACTTGTATATTCTATAAATAAAAATAACTTTATTTCTGAACTTGTCTGGTACCTTTTGGTGATAAGATAGTGTAGAGAAATTGAATTGTTAGTTTCCTTAGAATTACTTGTCATAATTATTCTGTGCTATTTTATCTCTTGATCAAAAAAAAATCTTCTCTCTTTCTTTAGTTAACCTTTAATTTGCCTTTTATTTTTCACAAAATATTTTAATAAATTGTTTTAATAAATTTGACTTATAAGTCTTTTATTCATGACATGGGTTCTAAAGACTATATCCCAGAATTGGTTTTTTTTGTCAATGTATATTAACTGAAAAAGACATGTTCCAGGTATCTTTAGTGAAACCTGTCTTGGTTGGCTCAGCCTGCCATAAAAAGTATCATAGAAGGTGATTGAAACAACAAAAATTTCTGGAGAGCCAGGCTCAGGTACCAGCTTGGATGGGGACTTTCTTCTTGGCTTACAGATGGCTGCCTTGTCACTATGGTCTACTCTCAGCGCATGTGCATGAACAAAGAAAGAGACACTCTCTTCTTCTTCTTCTTACAAGGTCACTGATCATATTGAAATAGAACCCTACCCTTATGACCTCAAATAACTTGAATTACCTCCTAAAAGGACTACGTCCAAATAGTCATATTGGGGTTTAAGGCTTCAATGTATCAACTTGGAGTGGGAAGGGAGTCTCATTCAGTTACAGCATTCTGATTTCTACACATTTCTAGTTGGCACTCTAAGAAAAAGAGTTTTCATTGTTTTTGTTTGATAGTTTGACCAGATAATATATGCATTTATTAAACACAGGTACTTCTGACATGTCAGATAATATACTAGTGCTAGTGTTGTGAAGATTAAAAGCTGTTTTTCTTACTCATTGCAAGTCCAAATGTAGTGGGAAAATCAGCCAGGTACAAAGAATGAATATCCAAAATGGATCATTTGTTTTTAATGAGGGCCATTGATGAGCAGTAGAGGTTAGGTCAATGAAGAAATAAAAGAAGGGAAACAAGTAGTAGATCTAGAAGGATGTAGAAGGCTTGAATAACACTATTAACCAACTTGAGATCATTGACATTTACAGAACATTCCAACCAACAATAGCATAATACACACTCTTTGTAAGTTCAAGTACAAGATTCATTAAGCTATACCACACGCTGGGCTGAAAAGCAAATCAAAACATTTCAAAGAATTTGAAATCATGAAGAGTATTTCTGTGACAAAGCAGAAGTAAATTATTAATTAGAAGCCTGTAACAGAAAACAAAACAAAACCAAATACCTGAAAATCCTCAAAATATTTGTAAATTTAGTTATGTACTATATATATCTAACCTAATTGATGATTCAAACAGGAAGTTCTAATGAGTATTAAAAATATTTTGACCCAAATAAAGAATTTTTTAAATAGATAAAAATTTGTGTCATGCAGCTAACGCAGCAATTAGCCACAGTCTCTTTCCTCAGGGGTTGGTTATATCAATTAAAATCCTTGGATGACTGAGAGGGAGAAGCCAAATGCTCATTCTTGCTCATTCTGTTTTCCAGAAGGGCATTTTCATCAGAAGCACTTTGGTCAGTATTGTACCACAAGCAATTTGGAAGGATAGAAGGTAAAGTGTAAGGTGGGTAATTATTATCTTAACAGTTTCATTGAGAGATAATTTTCATACAATAAAAATGTGCCCATTTTAGTTCACAATTTGGTGAATTTTGGAAAACAAATAGGGTGTGAAACCACCATCACATCAATATATGGGATATTTCCCTCAACCCCCCAACTTCCCGCTTCCCTTGGGAGCTGATTTCCCCAATTCCCATCCCCCAGCACCCACCAGCCTGCATTCTGTCGCTGCAGCTTGGCCTTTTCTAGAATTTCTTACAAACGCAATTACATAGTCTGTAGTCCTGTGTCTGCATTCACTTTCCGCCTTCCGGGCTGTGAGCAGTTTAGAGAGTGTGCTCAGTCAAAGATGAGCACACTCATATTCCATCTTACCAAAAGCTACTTTCTCTTTTAAAAACGGAGCTCCTGTTCATTTCTGCTTGATTTTTTTTTTAAACAGACAGCTTGTATGCTCCCATGCTCGTGTGCTATTTACAGACAACCAGAATTTTGAGCAGAATTTTTATTTAGGTTCTTAAATCTTAGTTCTTCTGTGGCTATTTGGCCTTCGAGGTTTCTCCCTATAATATCCAGCTGGTCCGACACATGTATGTGCTCATGAGCTGTTGGACTGTGGTTCCTCACCTGGTTTGAGGAAGTGTGGTGGCTGGCGACATACCCTAGGTGAGAGACCATAACCCACAGTTCTTACTCCATACAGCAGCCATGTTTGAAAGCAAACTATTCTCAAAATTCTATATGACTATTGTCATTTCCAGCTCCTTCAAATAGTTGTGTACTAATCCTATCCAGATTTTATCATTGTTAGCTGTAGGGAGAATTTCTCAAAATTACCAAAGACATATCTAGCAAGATAGTCACCAAATGGTAAGCAATAGTTATATATTTAATTGTTTATTTACTTTTTCATTTACAGTTGGCATTCTATATTATTTTATATTAGTTTCAAGCATACAGCACAGTGGTTAGACATTTATGTAATTAATGCAGTGATCTTCCCGATTAGTTTAGTAGCCACCTGGCACTATACATAGTTGTCAAAACATTTTGAACTATATTCTCTGTGCTATACTTTACAACCCTGTGACTAATTCATAACTACCAATTTGTATTTCTTAACCCTTTGCAGCCATTCCCCCATCGCCCTCCACTTGGGCAACCGTCAGTTTGTTTTCTGTATCCATGAGTTTGTGTCTATTTTGTTTGTTACTTTATATTTTTATTTAGACTCTACATGTAAGTGAGATCATATGGTGTTTGTCTTTCTCAGTCTGACTTACCTTACTTAACATAATACCCTCTAGGTCCATCCATATTTTAGCAAATGGTGAGATAGCATTCATTTTTATGACCAAGTAATATTTCATGGTATATATGCATTGCCTCTTCTTTATCTAATTATCTATGGGTGGGTACCTACATTGCTTCTATATCCTGCCTACTGTGAATAGTGCTGCAGCAGATATAGGGGTACATATATTTTTCTTAAATTAGTATTTTGGAATTCTTTGGATACACACTCAGAAGTGGAATTGCTGGATCATATGATAGTTCTTTTTTTCCATTTTTTGAGGAACCTCCGTACTGTTTTCCACAGTGGCTGCACCAATTTGCAATCTCACCAACAGAGCACAAGGGTTCCCTTTTCTCCACATCCTCACTCACATCTGTTGATTTATTGATGATGACCATTCTGACAAGAGTGAAGAGGTATCTTGTGGTTTTGATTTGCATTTCTCTGATGATTAGTGATATTGATCATCTTTTCATATGTCTATTGGCCATGTGGATGTCCTTTTTGAAGAAATGTCTATAGAGGTCCTGCCCAATTTTTAATTGGATTGTTTGTTTGCTTGTTTTGGTGTTGAGTTATATGAGTTCTTTACATGTTTTAGATGTCAACTCCTTATATGTATCATTGGCAAATACTTCCTTCCATTCAGTGGGTTGTCTTTTCTTTTTGTTGATGATTTTCTTTTTCTGTGCAAAAACTTTTTAGTTTGATGTAGCGCCATTTATATTACTAAGAGAAATATTGGGGAGTTTACTGCCTATGTTCTCTTCTAGGAGTTTTGTGGTTCTGGGTCCTACATATAAGAATATGACCCATTTTGAGTTTATTCTTGTACCTGGTGTAAGAAAGGGATCCAGTTTCATTTTGTTGCATGTATCTGTCAGTTTTCCCAAAATCACTTATTGAATAGACTGTCTTTATCCCATTGTATATTCTTGCCTCTTTTGTCAGAGGTTAAATGACCATATAGGCGTGGGGGTTTTGTGGGCTCTCTATTCTGTTCCATGATCTATGTGTCTGTTTTTATGCTGTTTTGATGACCATGGCCTTGCAGTATAGTTTGATATCAGGTAGCATGACACCTCTAGTATTGTTTTTCTTTCTCAAGATTGCTGTGGGTATTTGGTATCTTTTGTGGTTCCATACCAATTTTAAGATTATTTGTTCTAGTTCTATAAAAAATGACATTGGTATTGTAGTAGGAACTGCACTGAACCTATAGATTGCTTTGGGTAGTACGGACATATTAACAATGTTAATTCTTTCTATCCATGAATATGGTATGTGCTTCCATTTATTCGTGTCTTCAATTTGTTTCTTCAGTGTCTTATAGTTTTCCAAGTATGAAACTTATGCCTCCTTGGTTAAATTTATTCTCAGATATTTCTTTGATGCAGTTGTAAATGGAATTATTTTCTTAATTTCTCTTTCTGACAGTTCATTATTGATGTATAAAAATTCAGCCCATTTCTGATGATTAATTTTGTATTCTAATTAAGTAGTTGTTCTTTTACAGTGGAGGAATTTCAGATAATTTTTTTATTATAATTTTCTATATTTCTTGATATTTCAAATGTGTTGTCTTTATAATCAGAAAAAAAGAACATTCCATTTTATTACTTTTATTTTGTAATGGTCTACAAGAACAAAAACTGGAAGTTGGAGCTGAGTTGTAATTACAGAAACTACTAAAGTACATTAACAAACAGAAGGGAATTATTTTGTGATTAGTATAGTTTTATGTCTAATGTAAAACTTCCAGTTAAAGTGGTACTTGAAAAGATTTGTTGTAGCTTAACATTTTG
>PVKE010023468.1:0-24614 GCA_004027555.1 Craseonycteris thonglongyai
AGAATGATAGAACAAATACCCTTTGAACTCACAGTGACCCAGGCACTCCCTCCCTTCAGAACTCAGATGCCTGCCTTCTCTCTGTGATCCAGACGACCCAATACCTACACACAACACTGCCCCTGTCCCCAGAATCTTCTGCCCTCCTCAGCTTAATGAACGTGGGAACCCAGGTCAGCACCAAGGACAGATCCATAACCTTGAGTCTTAGAACCATAGGCAGCAACTCTACTAATGCGAACACAAAAGACAGGGAAAGGAGGAAATGACATCCTTCTCCCGTCCAGGACCGTGTGGACCGGGGAGAGCATAGGATCGAGGCACAGCCCATCAGAACCATTGAACAAGAGCATTCCTTCAACAAATATCCATTGCACATCTCCTAGGTGCAGGCACTGTTCTGAATACGGGATGGCAAGATCCCTGTTCTAATCAACTAAGAACATCAAAGAACAGGGCCATTTAGGTAGTTCTAAGTGCATGATAAAGACAAGCAATGAAACAGGATACAGGGTTATTATGGGGCCAGAAGGGACCGTTTTTGAAGAGGTGGACAGAAAAACTGTATTGAGCAGGGAACCAGATGAAGTGAGGGAGGGATCCATGGAAGACTGGAGGTAAATGCATTCAGGCAGAGGGAAAGGCAGTCACCCAGACTCTGCAGCAGGAAAGAGCCTGACACATTTGAGGATCCGAAAGAAGGTCAAGGTTGTGCAGCAAAGTAAAGGTTGGAGAAAATTGCAGGAAAGGTTTGAGCATGATTGCATTAGAGACACAGAGAAAAAGAGAAGGAAAGACAGGAAAATGTGAAAGACAAGCAGAGATGGAAAGAGTGAAGAAAGACTCAGGTGAAAAGATGAAGCAAAATGACGCCAGCTACAATTTATAAAGTGCAATTTCTATGATCTATTTCATTACCTATTCATATATATATACATATTCATACATATACTTTTTTAAAAGATTTATTTTGTTGAGAGGTAACAGAAAGAGAGAGAGAGAGAAGGTGGGAGGTCCCAGAGCAGTCTTCATAGTTGTACATCATTAGTTGTGACATGGTTTCATTCTACACAGGTGGATGTGGGGCCATGTGGGGAGCGGGGGCTGGGGGGACCACACTGGGGCCTCCCACATGGGAAGCAAGAACCTTCGCTGCTGTGTCACACTGGTGGTTACCAGTTCCACGCATTTCAGCATATGGGGTTTGCACAGGCCAGAGCCAGGATTCGATCCCCAACCTCATAGTTGCAAGGCAAGTTCTTGACATGTTAAGCTATCCTGGCATCCCTCAGATATATACTTTTATATGGAAAACTTCAAGCACAAAAGTGAACAGAAGAGTATCACATTTATTGTTGTTGTCGTGTAACAAACCACTCCAAAATTTAGTGTCTTCCAACAAAAAGTGTATTATTTCTCACGATGCTGAGGATTGACAGGGCACTTTGGCTGGGCTCTCCAGAGGTCGCTCATGTAACGGCGTTTGGCCAGGGTGCCTTGTTTCTCCTCTGCACAGTCTCTCCATGTGACTAGCTTGGGCTTCCTCAGCATGGCGGTCTTAGAGTTCCAAGAGCACAAAAGCAGAAGCTTCAATTCCCTTACAAACTGGACCTGAAACCAGGCCGGCATCATTTCTGCCACTTTCTGTTGGTCAGAGCAAGTCATAAGCCAGCCAGACTGAAGGAGAAGGGACACAGACTCTACCTCTTGGTGGGAGAAGCCACATGCCTGTGCAGAGAGGAGGGGTTATTGGCAGCCAGCTTGGGAGACAATGTACCACAGTGGCTGACATGTGCCAGGCCCTGCTCTGGAATTCCATCTCACCTCCTCCTCAGGCAGCCCTGTGACATAGGTATCATTATCCCCACTTTGCAGGTGTCACAGGACACCCAGCGAGGAATAGCACAGCAACACAGGGACTCAGACCTGTCTCTAACCCCGCTGTCTACAAGTTATATCCCACACAAAAATAGTGGCTTTATCAAGGCCTGAGCCAAGGTCTCTAGACCCCCAGATTGAGAGACAGATATACAATTTAACATAATTGCTGGGGAACAGAAAGATACAAAGGAGAAAATAAAAACAGAAAGAAAAAGGAGAAAGGTAAAAGGCATCCATGTGGAAACAAAAAGGAGACAGAAACTAAGAAGTAAGGCCAGTGAGATACAGAAATGCAAAGACGAACAGGGCCAGAGCAAAAGAGAGACTGATGGAACCACGAGACACCCTTTAGGCTAGAAGCTCCACAAGAAAAGGGATGTTGTTGGCTCTCATTACTTAATAGGTGCTCCATACATGAGAACAGGAAACTCGGCTAGACAAGAGAGTGCCTGCAGTTCCCATGTTCTCCACTAGGTGGCAGTACCCCGATGCCCTGAAGCCACCCAATACGGAAATCCAAAAGACGGCCGCGTTGGATGTTTGTGGCCACAGACCTCTGATTTTCAGGATGTCATCCCTCCCTGGGCTCAGCCCCGCCTTCCCCTTCACAAGCCCTAGGCGATGAGTGACCTTTCCGCCTGAGACACCCTCTTCTTCACTCCCCTAGCCACCCTGCCCAGTTAAACAACCCTTTGTCCTTATTCCCTTCCGGCTGGGCCCCAAGGCACCTGGGTCCTTTCCAAGCCCGGAGATGGGGCTGAGACAAAGGTGGGGTAGCTGGGACAAGGCCAAGGAACAGTCCCAGGGACTCTGGAATCAGTTATTTCAGTTATTCTAGCCTTCCTGCTTCCTCCTCCCACTGTGTGTGGGTGGAGGGGCAGCCTCTCCACCCTAAGACCCAGGTGTTCAGAACCCGGGTCTCTCCTCCCTCAGACCCAGGAGTCCAGGCCCCTCATCCCTCCTCCCTCAGACCCAGGAGTCTGGGCCCCCAGCCCCTCCTCCCTCAGACCAAGGTGTTCAGAACCCCGGTCCCTCCTCCTTTGGACCTAGGAGTCTGGGGCAAGTCCACACCCCAGTCAGTTTCTCCCTCAAAGTCTCATGCAGTGACCCTCAGCCCTCTTCTCCAGACCAGCCTAGGCATAGAGGTCCTCTGGTGTTCTTGTCTCCCTGTCTTTTACAGAGACCCTCCTCCCCCTCCACTCCCCCCTCCAGGACTGAGACCAAGGCTGAGTCACAGGAAGCTCTGGGGCCCTGAGTCACCCCCACCGCCCAGCTCAGCCGCTCCCCGGGCTGGTGGGAGCTGGTTCTGGAGAGCGGTGTCCTACCAACTGACCCCCAGAGCCCAGAACTTCCGTTTGGAGGCAGGTGACCTTCCCACTGTGACCCAATCGCTGCCCACCCTGGCATCTCTCATGTCCAGCCTTTGCTCCATTTTTCTTTTAGTTGTGGTTTCTTCGGAGACAGAACTCTCTGCTCTCACTTCTATGCCTTGATTCCCCTCTCCTCGTTCTCACTCCCCCCCCACCCCCCCACCCCCACCCTCGCTGCAGGGCCTCTGTCTCCATCAGTTTTCACAGGTGCCTGCACTGAGGCACAGCTGTGGAGGGGCTGGCGCTGCAGGGCTCTGGCCCATGGCCTCAGACTTTCTCAGGCGGCCACAGTCTCTGTGTCTCTCTAGCCCTGGGCTCCTGAGTGGGGTCTGGGTGGAATTGGAAGGAGCAGGGCTGTCCCCCAGCTGTGCCAGTGAACAGGTGCCAGAAACTGAGGCTGAAACAAGCATGAAGCAGCCCAGAGAGTCAGAGACAGAGACAGGGAGAGGTCCAAAGGGAGAGCTGGAGGCAGGGAGAGAGTGAGACAGGGAGAGAATGGGACAGAGAAGAGATGGAGACAGACACAGAAAGACAGAGACACAGACAACAATGATCACAGGGCGGGACATGGGGGCAGTCACTGACAGCGAGAAATGAAATAGAGGGACACAGATGGAGACAGAGGCAGAGACTAAGAGAGACACAGAGACACAGAGGCTAAGAGGCAGAGACAGAGAGCCAGGGAGAGAAATGCAATGGGGAGCGTCAGAGGTACCCAGAGACAGAGACAGAAGAGATAGAGACAAATATGAAAAACAGACAGGACAGATGGATTGTTGGGGTTATCACTTTGTGTACTATGTGAATGTCTAATCATTATGTTCTTTTGTACACCTCAAACTAATACTAATACTAATACTAATAAAAGACAGATGTAGACAGAGAGAAAGATGGACCCAGAGCGGGAGAGACCAAGAGAGGAGTGTGAGGGTGGCCCTGAGAACCAGGACAGGGGCAGAAACTGGTGCCAGGTCACAAGGGCGGTGGGTGGCAGGGGTGCCCGGCTCAGCCTCCAGACGCCCCGTTTCCTCTGAGCAGGTGCACATGTGTTGGGTGCGCCCACCCGGACTGGGAACCCCATGTGTGCCATGGGGCAGAGGACCAGCATGGGCTGTGTCTTTGTCACTGGGCATGTCTGTGTGTGTGTGCGGTTTGGTGTCTCTGGGTGTGTCTGTGTGGGTTGTGTTGGTGTGTTGCCAGGCATGTCTATGTGTGTCTCATTGCCCTGTGGCTGGCAAACCCACGTTCCTGCGTGACACATGACACGAGAGGGGAGAAGGGTTTGGTCTGTGTGTTCCCCCCACAAGGGGTGTTCCTGGGACTACCGGCAGTGTTGTGAGATCAGGATGTGATGCTGCAGGAGTTGTTTGTGTCCCCACACCAGTGTGTCCCGTGTGTGGCTATAGGGTTTTGTTCTGTATCTAAATGTACGGTGTCTATAAACGTACGTGTGTCACTTCTGTGCTGCTGCCTGTGGTCACACCCTACACTCTGGGAGTCGCAGAGCATCACTGTGCATTGCATTTGCTGTTGTGTATGTCAGTGTGTGGTGTCTCTTTCTGGGCATTGTGTGTCATTCAGTGGTGTGACCCTGTTTCATGTTGAGGTGCAGATCCAGGTTGGGGGCCTCTCCTTGCCCTGCCAACAATATAGCCTGGGTGCCCACACTCAAAGTGTGTTGTGTTTGTGTGGTTGTGTATTACATCGTGCTGGAAAGTGTCCCCAGGGTTGTGTGGGGTGTGGTAGGCATAAGTATGGGCTGTGTCAGTGGGTCTCATCTGCTGTTTCATGAGACATGTGTTTGTCAAAGGTAGTGTTGGGAATATTGTGTCAATGTGTTTTGAGACACTGTGTATTTCTCTGTACATGTTGTGTTTGTGTGGCCACGCAAGTACGTGGTGTGCCCAGCTGTGTGGTGCTCAGATGTGGTTTGTCAGTCAGAGGTAATGGTGCATGTTTTCCTCTGTACACACTGCATTTGGGCCTTGGGTCCACATTGCCTGTGTTCCCTCCTGCTCCCCTGAAAACACCATTCTGGGCTGTGTCCTGTGAGATGCACCAACCTATGCCAGAATGTCCTACTCTGGGCGTGTGCTGCTAGGATTCCTGCGTGAGGCTGCTGCTTGTAGCTCTCTGCCTGCGCCCATTAATACTGCTCTCTGACTACACGCTTGAATGGCATTGTGGACCGGGATATAGTGTGTGTCAGGGTGAATCTGTGTGTTCTGTGAATCATTCTATGTGCATGATGTGTGTCCATGTGTATTTGTCTGTGTCCTGCATGATTGGGGACAACCATGGGTGTGTCCATAAATGTGTATCTGCATGTGTCAGGTGTGTAATGTTTGGGACCCTGTGAGCGTGTTGTTTACATAGATATGTTGTGTGTGGCACTTAGCATCACTGTGTCCATCCACACATATTGTGTCTGTGGAACACTTGGTATATGTTGTGCTTGTGTACCCATGGACGGGCATCACCCAGTGTGTGGCACCTGGGTGTGGCTGTTTGTGTCACATTCTGTGCACAACTTGTGCCCAGTTTGACTGCGATGTTGGTGATTGTGTGTGGACAATATTTGGGTGGCCATGTGTGACACAGGGCGCTGCCTGCCTTGCTGAGTGTCAGCATGTGCCACATCATGTGTGTGGTGTCTGGGTGTGGCTGTGGGTTTCACAGCTTGTAGGGAGTTGTGAGTCACTTAGTGTAGGTTGTGTTGCCTGCCCATGTGCTAGGTTCTGTCTCCGGCCATGCCGTGTGTGTGTGTGTGTGTGTCATGGTGTCTGGGTGTGGCTGTGTGTATCACACAGTACAGACCGTTGTGTGACCATTGTGTGTCAGTGTGTCTTGATCCACGTGGATGCACGCCTCTTCCTTGCTCTGCCTCAAGACACAGCCCAGCCCTTCCTTGCTTGGGGGTTAGGGAGCCTCCCCTCTGCCCAGGGGCCTCCCCAGCCCCTCCCTGCCCTGCCCAGCCCAGCAGTCACCACCCCCAGAGGGCACAGACTGCACTGTGCCTCAAAGAGAGAGCCCCAGAGCGACCGAGCAGAGCAGGCCGGCGGCCTGCAAGCCACAGTGGCTGCCCTTTGTGTGCTGCGAGGTGGGGGACCCTGGGCAGGAAGCTGGCTGAGCCCCAAGACCCCGGGGGCCATGGGCGGGGAGCTGGTGCCGGGCCTGGGGGCCCTGCGGCGGCGAAAGCGCCTGCTGGAGCAGGAGACGTGGCTGGCCGGCTGGGCACTGACGCTGGCGGGAATTGGCATTGGGCTCATGATACTACACGCGGAGATGCTGTGGTTCGGGGGTTGCCAGGTGAGTGGAGCCCTTATCCTGGGCCACGGGAAGCTGGGGGCTGAGACTCCTGGTCTGAGGGAGGAGGGGCTGGGGGCTGGGACTGCTGGTCTGAGGGAGGAGGGGCTGAGGACCAAGACTGGAGTCTGAGCGTGGAGGAAGCTGGGGGCTGGACTCCTGGGACCTTAGGGCCTCTCTCTTTAAAAGGAAGGGAAGAGGGGTCTCAGTGTCGAAATCTTTGAAGGTATTGCAGTTAGACAGCTGGAGGTCCATCTGCCCTGGAGACAGGGGTGGGGTGTGTGTGGTGGCTGATCAGAGTAGATTAGGGCCAGCGGTAACCCCAGTTTCATGAAGGGAGGGTGGGGAGAGAGACTGACTTCTTCAGTAGGTGGTGACTTCTTGGTTTTTATCTAAACTGTAACGTTTACCCAGTACCTCAGTAGCAAAGGGCAAAGACCAAAAGAAACTTACTGGGGTGGGGGTGGGAAATGAAAGTGCACGCACACACACATGGACACACCAGACACACACACTCACACCCTCTCATCTCCATCATTAATTAAGAAGTCCACTTCTCCAGAATCTGTATGCTGTTTAGTCTGGGAAATAATGGAGAGGTAGATTCATAGTAGCCTGGACCCCTGGGTCCCAGGGGAGGAGGGGGCTGGGGGCCCAGGCTCCCAGATCTGAAGAGGAGGCTTAGAGAATCTTTGGGGGAAGAGGGGCTGATGTTGGATAGTGTTAGTGGAGAGGGGAAGGACAGATGGGGCCTGGACAGGTCTGAACAGGCTCCTGGCACATTCCAGCCCTGGTCTGGGCGGCGATGGGGCAGATGAAGGACAGGGGTTAGAATCTGTGGCTTCAGGACAGAATTGCTCAACAGGAAAGGAGGGGTTGAGACTTGTCTGGGGTCAGGGGTGTGAAATTGGTCTGTGGGGGGCACTGATTTCAGCACTGAATTGGGGGATTCTTATAGGACATCGGCTCAGGCTTGGATTTGGGGGTGAGGGAGGCAGGCAGCTCTAAAGCGACCAGGAACCACACGGGGGGTCAGGGCAGGCTGGCTTCCTCTAGTCAGACAGCCGTGGCCGCTGCGGGCACTGAGGGGGTGGGGCCGCCAAAGCCCATGCCAACAGGAAGCATGGCCAGGGGCCTGCTGCTCCTGTGATCCAGCACTCCACCCAGCAGGGGAGGTGAAGACATGGGAGCTGTGGCAGATAAGAAGGGACAAGGGGGTCACCCTTACCTCCTCCCTCAGCCTCTTCACCTCTCATTTCTTCCCTCCACTACCTGCCAGGCTGCTGCCTCCAGTAGTGGGACTCTGGGAGGACAGATCCTGTAGCCCTCTGAGCCTCTGTTTCCCCATCTGTAAACTGAGGATGAGGGTTGCAATACATGACCCTACGGGTCCTCCTTTGCCCCCTTTCTATGACTACCTTGATAACACCCACGCCCTTTCCCCACCTCTGTCTCAATCTAATAAAGGTATTTCACAAGGACTCTGACACCTGCTCTCCAGGGGAGAGGGGCTGGAGGAGAGGCAGGTGCCAAGCCCAGGGGAGCGCAGGGGAGCAAGAGAGATAGATACGGGCGGGCGAGCTGGGAAAGAGGAGAGGACCATAGAGAAGTGGATTGCAGTGTGGGGAGGGGGTTTGTGTGGAATTGGGGACAAAGTAAAGAAAGAGACAGGAAATGGGGTGCCAGAGAAGGATGAAGGGGTGGGGGAGGGCTGGGGACAACAGCACCATTGTTCGGGGGGGGGGGCAGGCTCCCTGGGGCAGGAAACTGGCCCTCTTCCCCTACACAGAGGTGGGGCCCTGCACCCTTGCCCTCAGGGGAACTGGCAGCATCTTAGGAGAAACAGGTAGGAGTCCAGATACCCGCCCCCCCCCCCCAAGCAGAGATTCCCCTCCCAGCCTTGTCTAGGGAATCCAGTAGTCCAGTCCCCTCTAAATCCTACCCTCTGGAATTCTAGATTACTGCAAAGTATCCTGCCACGCAGAGGGGAAACCTTCTCTTTGGTTTCTGGAGGTTCCAACCGGATCTGCCCCAGGCTTAGAGCCAGGAGAGAGGGCAGGAGGTTGAGGAAGAGACAATGCAGGGGACAGGACTGGGGGGCCTTTCTCAGAGCTGGGTCTGGGGTCTCTTAGGGACTCAGCCTCCTGATGAATGGCTTGGGCATTGAGCAATAGTTTCTAGGCGCCTCAGGAATTGGGGAGTCAGTCCTCAGTCCCTAGTGGGACTTGAAGTTGCTTTCTAGAGCAGGACCTGCTGGGTGGAAAGGGATGGGGAGAAGGCACTCTCTAGGGGCCAGATGTCTGTTTCTAGACACGTACTGCCCCAATCCTCGCCCCCCCCCCACACACACACACATATACCCACAACTGAGGAACTATTTTTGATGGAGAAGGGGACAGGAATTAAAAAGGAAAGTTGAGTTTCAAGGTCTCACCTCAGGGATGTGCGCTTAGGGGAAGAGCTAAGAGGAAGGTGGTCCCTGGTCTCTGGGCCAGGGCTGTGCCATTGGGAAGAGGGCACTCTCCCTGGGGACCAGATGATGGTTTTGAGACTTCCCCAGAACTGAGACATCAGGAGGAATTGCACTGGGGGTCGAGGGAAAAAGAGGCTAGGAAATTGGGAATTGAGAAGGGTAGGCTGTTTGGAAGGAAGGTAGAGGGAACTGATGGGTGGAGACCTGGGATCTCACCCCTTTTTCTATCCCTCCCAACAGTTGGCGCTCTATCTGTTCCTGGTTAAGTGCACCATTAGCATTTCCACCTTCTTGCTTCTGTGCCTCATCGTGGCCTTTCACTCCAAGGAGGTCCAGGTAGGGCAGGCCCGCCCCTAGCCGCTTCCATGTGCCCCCAGCCTCACCACACCCTGCCACTCACACTTTCCATCCTCCTCCTCCTCCTCCTGCATTGAGTAATGAGGTTCCTCTCCCTTGAGAGGCGTCCACACCCTTACCCACCGGGATGGGATGAACCATGGATAGGCCGACAGAGCCGACTGGAGCAACCCCCAGACTCCCCTGCACCTCATGGATGCTGAGAGTTCCTGCCCCTCGTCTCTATCCACTCTGCCCCAGGCCACCTCACTCCAGACAGCCTCCCAGATCTCGGTCCTCCATCACTGAGTCCCCACCTGTTCCAATCCCAAGCAACCTGAGCCCCCTGGTATGTGCCCACAGATCCTGTCCCACTCCTGAGCTCCCCCACCTCTGTGCCAATATCCTGCAGACCCAGGAGCCCTTCCCACTCCTCACCCTCCAGTGTCATGTTTCACTGGGACATGCAACTCCTCACCCCTCCCCCTCTTATCCCACCCCCACATCCTCAGATCCTGTTGCCCTCCCCCCATACCTTTGCCTATAAAAAGGGGGTTATTGCCATGCACAGTAATGCCCCTGGCTGTACCTGGTGAGAGGTGCCCAGTAAAAAGTACACATTATCATTAATAGCAGTCATTCCAGCAGTTAAGTGTCCTGGGTGTGTAGTCCCGCTGTGCCACTGTCCACCACAGGAACCTGGGCCTCAGTTTCCACATCCATAACACCAGGGTAGCAATACTTTCAATTTCGCTGTGTTGTGAGCATTCAGAGTTACAACATGTAAAAGGGATACAACAACGCCTGGCACATCCAAAGTGCCCTGTCAATGTTAGCTGTTGTCATTGCTAACCGTATGGCGATCACACTGACTATACTCAGTGATCCCCAAAAAGGGAGCAGGAGATGGCGCCACAGATGTGGAACGTAAGCTCCAGGGAGACAGGGGTTTCAGTCTGTTTTGTCCAACAATCTCGTGCACCCAGTAGGACCCCATGAGGTGCTCCTGGGGTGTGAGTGCCGGAAGTGGGCCCAAACGAAGGGGTCGGAAGGAGAGAAGTGGGAGCGATGTCCTCCTCGGGTCCTGCCCTGTGCCTTTCCCGCGCCCCTTTGCTATCTGCCTCTCTCCCAGGCCCGGCGGGCGTGCCCCCTTTATCTCCCGGCGCAGGCTGGCGGCGGCCTGGCCCTCGTGTGACCCTCCTTCCCCGTCTGTCCCCTCCCCGCAGCTGTTCATGACCGACCACGGAGTCCGGGACTGGCGCGTGGCACTGACCCGGCGGCAGGTGGCGCAGATCCTGCTGGAGCTGGTTGTGTGCGGGCTGCACCCGGCGCCGGTGGGGGACCCGCCGTGTGCGCAGAGTTACCGGGCCCCGCCAGCCGCGACGCAGACCTGGCCGGGCTTCCTGAGCCAGGGGGAGGCGCTGCTGTCGCTGGCCATGCTGCTGCGCCTCTACCTGGTGCCGCGCGCCGTGCTCCTGCACAGCGGCGTCCTGCTCAACGCGTCCTACCGCAGCATCGGCGCCCTCAACCAGGTCCGCTTTCGCCACTGGTTCGTGGCCAAGCTGTACATGAACACGCACCCCGGCCGCCTGCTGCTCTGCCTCACGCTTGGCCTCTGGCTCACCACCGCCTGGGTGCTGTCGGTGGCCGAGAGGTGAGGGTGCTGGGGCAGGGGAGACCTGCAGCCCCAGGAGGAGTCACTTACAGCCACAGTGCCCTGTACACGGTGGTGCAGGTTGTAGCCCCCAGGGGCCAAACAGTGGAGAAAGCTGTCCCCACACGCTCACCCACTGGTGCGGGAGGAACCCAGCAGGCCACCTCCAGCCCTCCCCTTTATCTGCAGCCTGCAGTCAGTCTCCCCAGAGGCGCACAGACCCAAGGAAGCCCTTCCCTTCCTGCTTGCTGCTTCCCAGCCTCTGCTGCCCCAGATCTGCAAGCATCTGTTCAGTCTCCAAACCCAGGTGCTGAGGCCTGGCCAGGGGTCGCATCTGCCCTGGAGGAACGGAACACCTTTTCCGAGTTAACACAGATGCACTAGGCCTGTACCCTTTCAGGGCTTCAGTCTGTCAGATCTCTCTCTCTCTCTCTCTGTTTCTGTCTGTCTCTCTTACAGATAAAGGAATTGAGGGCAATCAGCCAGTGGTTCTCAAAGTGTGGTTCCGGACGGGCAGCATCACCTGGGAACTTGTTGCGAACCCAAATTCTCAGGCCACACCCGGACCTGCCAAATCCAAAACTCTGGTGGGTGGGGCCAGGCAGTGTCTTAGGTGATTCTGAGGCCCGCTCAAGTTTGAGAACCTCTGGGTTAGTTCATCTGGCAAAGGATTCTTGAGGGGAGGCGTGAGAAGATCTGGCTTTAGAGCTCTCCTTTCTGAGCCTGTTTGCTCCTCTGTAAAATGGGTCAATTTGGCAAATTCCATCTTTTAACATCTCCCTGGCAATTCTAACCTTTTGCAATTTTAAATTCTTCATCTCGAAGGACCTCATTTTTCCCAGTTGGGAAATTGGTCAGAATCAGGGTCCATGAATGGTCCTCCCACCACGTTTCTCATCTACAAAGTGGGAGGATGGGGAGGGAGTCACATTTCTAAGTCCCAAGGTGGAAGTCCTCAAACTTGAATGTACTTCAGGATGAAGGGGTGGGGCTTGTTAACAGCACAGATTCTGTCTTTACCTCCAGAAGCTAATTTAGTGGGTCTGAGGGGTCTGGGGCCCACATGGATGAAGCTCTCCCTGCAGACACTGATGCAAAGGGATCTGTGAGCCTAAGTTGGACAGATCCCGATTTTAGATGCCTTCCTTGGCTGGACTGAAATGCCCCTTTTTAGGGAGGGAGGGGAAAGGAGGGCAGAGTCCCACCAAGCCTTTGTAGAGTCCCACCTTTTTAGTTTTGACAGGGCCACCTTCAGGCCAGACAGCATCTTTGTGGAAATTAGAAAAAAGGCACCCCTTCCTCTGGGTGGATGCAGCCCGCTGCCAGAGTCTGACAAGTGGACTTTGGGCTGGGTTTCTTCCCCCTCTTAGGCCTCAACCACACACGCCAAGTACAGCAGCCCTGGTAGCCTCACTGAAACCAAACAGGCATTGGAATTGGCTGGTCTTGGGTTCAGATTCCATAGCCCAGAGTGGCTGAGCACCTGGCCCAGCTCACACACCAGGGAGGAGACCAGGCTAGCTCTCCACAGCCCAGGACTCAGTGGCTGTTCCTCTCAGTGCTTCTTGGGACTGTGGGTGTATGTTGGGAACCCCTGGGGTGGGGTTTCAGAACTAACTCACCCTTCCCCATAGGCAGACTGTTAATGCCACTGGACACCTTTCAGACACATTATGGCTGATCCCCATCACATTCCTGACCATCGGCTACGGGGATGTGGTGCCGGGCACCATGTGGGGAAAGATTGTCTGCCTCTGCACGGGGGTCATGGTGAGTACAGCCCTGTTCCAAACTGCTCATCCCGTGCCCCCAGAAAACCATGGAGCTAACACGGGCAGTCAGGGACGCCCCCAAGGAATGTGGATGTCTGGACCCCCTTCAGCCCCAGTCCCTCTCCAGTACACAGATTCCCCATTTGGGATTTTCTTTTTTTTATTTTTAAAGATTTATTTTATTGTTTTTGACAGAGAGAGAGAGAGAGGGAGAGAGAGAGAGAGAGAGAGAGAGAAAGAGAGAAGGGGGAGGGCCCAGAGCCGTCTCCATAGCTGTACATCACTAGCTGTGACCTGGTTTCACTTCACACAGGTGGGTGAGGGCCGTGCAGGGTGGGAACCGAACTGGGGGCCTCCTGCATGGGAAGCACACCCCAGTTCAGCATATGGGTCCACATGGACCAGGGCCGGGACTCGATCCTCAGCCCCCACTGCAAAGCTAGCACTCAACCTGCTGAGCCATCCCGGCTTCCCCCCATTTTGTTTTAAAAGTATGAATCCACCCCTGAGCTTATGTTACACATCCCTTACCCCTTACCCTTCTAGTCACCTAGGACTCGGGCACCTGGTGTCCCAGCTCTAGGCTCCTCCAGGACCTAGCAATCCAGTCTCCCAGCCTCCATCAAGGCTATGGAGTCCAGTCATGGAGCCAAGCTGCCTGGGCTCAAATCCTGCTTCTGCCACTTCCTAACTGGGAGCAAGCCATACACTCGCTCGGGGCCTCAGTTCCCTCACCTATAAAATGGGATGCTGATACTAGTGTACTCCTCATGGGGCTCCTCAGATTAAATAAAAAACATGTAAAGGGTCTCAAACAGTGCCCAGCACATGAGAAACACTGTAAGAGGGTTAGGGGGTGGGGATGAGGAGGCTGTTATTGTAACTGATCCCAGGCACCCCCCATCCCCACCCCAGCTCCTGTGCCCCCAAGGATGAGGCAGAAGCTGTCCAGCCCCACATTCATGCCTCCTCCTTAATCCAGACATCCACTCCTTACCCTTCATAAACCCAGGCATCCTATTCCTTCCACCCAATGCCTACGCCCCACCTAGGACCCAGTGCCCAATGCCGGGGCCTTCACCCATCCAAGAGATCTGGCTCCCTTTACCTTTAGGGACTCAAGTCCTCAGCCCCCAGCCCCGAGGATGTCCTGGAGGACATGCTGAATCCCCAAACCCAGGGCCCACAGGTGATGGATGGGGTGGCAGGGAACTGTCACACACACACACACACACACACACACACACACACACACACACACACAGAATAGTGTCTTTGTGACAAGGAAAGAAGTGCAGAGACTCATCCAGAAATACAGTCCCAAAGAGTCAGGGACACGCAAGGCTGCCTGGGATCTCCTCCCTCTTTTGACAAAGGAGAGAAACTTAGAGCAAGAAGGCCGTTTGCACAAGAGCTCCCAGCCCACTTCTGGCTGACAGATGCCCTGGTGCAGTGGAATTATGATAGCTAACTTTGGAGCACCACTCTGGGCCTAAACACTTCCCAGGTGTTAATTTCTAGGGTCCAATGGAGGTACTCCTGTGAAGACGCACACATTTTACAGAGAAGAGATTAAATAACTTGCTCAAAGTTGGGCTTGTGACCCAAGCAGTCCCGGAGCTAATGTTTCTAGTAAATTGTTCTAACTGGTCAAGAGCAGAAATATGTGGGGCAGAGAAGGCTTCAGAAAAAGGTTTCTAATTCAAAGAATGAACAGGTGCTTCAGAGCAGTTGGGATCTGATGGGGCCTTGAAGGATCAGAGGCCTTGGGAGAAGGGAGAAGAATGAGTCTTCAGACCCAGGTGCTAGGGCCGGTGAGGCTGAGCTGTCTGGGAGGGAAGCTGGGCAGAGGAGGGAGGCCTTAGACCTGGGAAGGTCTTGAAACCTGGGCTAAGACATATGGGGTTGTGGGAGCCTAGGAGATTGGGGTGAAGGGGGCAGTGCTATAACTGGGGTTAGATCTCCCTGGGGTCAGGGTGGGGTGCTGGGAGGCTAGCGATGACCCAGAAGGAAGAGGACAGGGCTAGAGCTGGGCAGAGGCTGTGGGGGTGAGGATGGGGAGGGACACCCTCCGTGACCTCATGGCCACCTGGGTGTGAGCAGCGGGGAGGAAGAAGTCGCACAGGAGCCCAAGGTCTGCCCCTCACCCAGAAGCAGCCCTACTCCTGTCCTCCCATCATACCCTTAAGGAGAACATTCTGATGATATTAACACTACGCACAGGAGTTGCGCTCAGACCCGTGATCTGATCCAAGCTCCACCCCTTGGAGCACTAGGACCTTGGTTCTCTGAGCCTGTTTGCTTGTCGATCAACAAGGGGTGGTTGTGCCTGCATTCTGTGGATGTTGGAGGATCACGGAGAGACCTGGTGGCACAGGACTGGCCCACAGAGGCCCAGTGTCATAGTGCCTACTGTGCCCACAGGGGGTTTGCTGTACAGCCCTGCTGGTGGCCGTGGTGGCTCGGAAGCTGGAGTTTAATAAGGCAGAGAAGCATGTGCACAACTTCATGATGGACATCCAGTATGCCAAAGAGGTGATGACGGCTGACATAGGAATCTTAATCCCAAACCTCTCCACCCTCAGACCCAGGAGTCCAGGCCCCCAGCTCCTCCTCCCTCAGACCCAGGAGTCCAGGCCCCCAGCCCCTCCTCCCTCAGACCCAGGGGTCCAGGCCCCAACCCCTCCTCCCTCAGACCCAGGAGTCCAGGCCCCCGGCCCCTCCTCCCTCAGACCCAGGAGTCCAGGCCCCCGGCCCCTCCTCCCTCAGACCCAGGAGTCCAGGCCTCCAGACCCTCCTCCCTCAGACCCAGGAGTCCAGGCCCCCCCCGGCCCCTCCTCCCTCAGACCCAGGAGTCCAGGTCCCCGGCCCCTCCTCCCTCAGACCCAGGGGTCCAGGCCCTCGGCCCCTCCTCCCAGAACCTAGGAGTCTATCTGCACTGCCACTGCCATTCTCCTCCAGATGAAGGAGTCAGCTGCCCGAGTGCTGCAAGAGGCCTGGATGTTTTACAAACATACTCGCAGGAAGGACTCTCGAGGTGCTCGCAGGCACCAGCGCAAGCTGCTGGCCGCCATCAACACGTGAGGGCCAGTGTGTGTGTGTGCTGGCTGCCTTCAGCATATGAGGGCCAGTGTGTGTGTGGCATGCCCATGCCCATGTCCTTTGTTCTCTGCAAGGCCGCCATCAACACGTGAGGGCCAGTGTGTGTGTGTGCATGTGCACATGCGAGCACTTGTGTCCATGTCCTCTCCTGTCTGTGTGGCATACATGTGTGTACACACACACACACCCGTGAGACTGAATAGATATCCGACAGGACCTCACAGTGACTGTCTGGGACAGTGCAGGCCACTCTGTGTGTGGACTTAGATACCTGCATCTCTACCAGGGAGGTGGACTCATGGGTGCAGCCTCTCTCCTCCCACCCCTTCAGCAGTCTGGGAACTTTTCCTCTTTGCACTGCATAGACGTGGATCTCTCCTCCCCTCCTCCCTCCTCCCAGCTAGGGCCACATCTGGGGACCCCACTCATAGGGAAACTGAGCCCCTACTTCTTCCCACAGGTTCCGCCAGGTGCGGCTAAAACACCGAAAGCTCCGGGAACAAGTGAACTCCATGGTGGATATCTCCAAGGTACCGGGACCTGGTGGAAGCAGGTCTGGGAGAGGAGGGAGGCGGGGGCGCTGGGCCGGCAAATCTGGCCCTGGTGAGGAGACACTGGCGGGGGCCAGGCACACACAGGCACTCAATAAAAGTTTGTAGTTGAACGAAGGAACGATGCAATACAGAGTTCCTTCAACTCATGTAAGGTACAGAGAGAGCCCTTTAAACTTAAAACAAACAAACAAACAAACAAAAAACTTGCACAAAGAACTCTATAGTGTTTGGTTTTAAATTATTTTTATTGTCGAGTTACTTACATGTGGACTGATATAAAATTCCTTCCAACTCTCTTATACAATAATAAAACCAAAGTAAATTTACAAACCAAGTTCAAACTTACATGGGAAACCAATAAAATGCAAATGAACAAGACTGACATGGGGGAGGGTGACATTGTTTCAGTAAAACTCAATCCCTGCTGCTGTTATGAAAAGGGGGCCATGGGTGCTTTGCCTGCCAGGCCAACCCACTCAGCTTGCCCACCTCCTGCTAGGACCCCGTGACTCCACCAGTGCTCAGGGATAGTGACGTCATACCCCTTGGCTTGATTCACGTCTTTTGCTTATCCAGTGGCCTTTGCTTTTTCTCATTAGTCTGCCACAGTTCAAACAGTGGCCCTCGCCACCAGTGCCATGGTAAACAGTCACAGATACAGGCCCCTGCACCGCCGGGCAGGACTCAGTGAGGAAGTGGTGGCCTAGATCTGGCAGAACTGGCAGGTGATCATTGCCAAAGACTATCGAGCCAAAACCAGAATTCTCACAGAAAGCCCACCCACACTCCAGGATGGTTTCAGAAGGCAGTGAAAGGGCTTGTGGATTTTGAAGCCAGGCCTTCAGTTCCACAGATATTTAGTGAGCACCTACTGTGTCCAGGGTCCTCCTGAAGGTGGGCGTGTCAGTTAACTGCTCCAGGCCTCAGTTTCCTCAGCTGTAAACTTACAAACAGGATTCTCTCTCTCCATGGTGTTCAGGATTTTAAGTCATACATGAAAAGCACCAGACAAGTAGCTGGGATATATGACTGAACTAGACGTACTGTGTGAAAGGGGCAGTACTGTTTTCTGTCCCATTTGAAACAGTACGTCTGGTCAGCCTAGTGATGTGGCCAAAAAATGGTGACTTATTGCTAAGGATAATAGTAATTATTATCGAGGGCCTGTAAGAATTTGATATGTTGGTGCCACTGCCTTACTCTTAACGGGACAGGGAGGTGTACCCCAGCCCCCTGATACCTCCGGCCTCCTCTCTGCCCAGATGCACATGATCCTGTGTGACTTGCAATTGGGTCTGAGCAGTTCACACCAGGCGCTGGAGAAGCGGATTGACACACTGGCAGGGAAGCTGGACACCTTGACGGAGCTGCTTAGCACTGCCCTGGGACCCCGGCAGCTTCCAGAACCCAGCCAGGAGGCCACGTAGTTGGTGAGGAGGCTGGGACCTGGGCAGGAAAGGTGCCTGTGGCCAGCACCCTGTATGTCCAAAGGGGTGGGGCGATGGCCTGGAGACAAGGCCACCCTTTCTTTTCCGCTCTGGCTGTGTCCGCAGGAAAGGACCCCAAGTTCAGGGCTGGCCTGGCAGTGAAGGGAGGAGACATTTCTTCTCCCCTCTGCTGACCCTCCATACCCTCTCCCTCTTTCTTTGCTTGGTCTCTGTGCCTGCCTGTCTCTGGGCACATTCTCTGGCTCTGTCCAAATGTCTGGCTGCCCCCATCTCTTGGTGCTGGGCATACCCATGTTCTTCCTTCCTTTTGTCCACTGGTTTCTGTCTGTCTCTGTTTCCGTGTCCCCGTTCTTGCTCCTCTCTGGTTTCTGGCCTGCCTGTCCATTCATCCCTGTTTGGCTTCCCAGGACCTATGGAGGAAGAACCAGACTACTTTCCCTGGGATTGAGGTCAAGGACATTCTTCCTGCTACTCCTGACCCAGCCTCATGAATAAAGTACCTCAAGTTCAAGGACCCAAGGGGGCCTCACCTTGGGGTGGGTTGACTTGCTAAGGCTGCTGGAAGGGACACTAGCTGACTGAGGGGGGTTGTGGCCCACCCCTGAGACTCCAGATTGGAAACCGGTCACCCCATGTACCCTCAACAAAATCATCCTCTCCATGCTGCTATAGACAACCTTCAGTTAGAAGTGGAGGTGCCTGGAGGCTGTGGCAGATTGGGCCCAGAGGAGGAGGGGACTGAGACCCCAGAGCCTAGGCTCCCAGGTGCCTCAATGACTGCTGGACAGCAGAGCTGAAGGAACCAGGCCTGAGGCTGGGACAAGGCAGCGCCCCCTGGTGGGAACGCAAGAGGACATCATGGGGAGATGGGGGAGGAGGGGCAGGGGGTGGGGCAGCTCCCCCGTCTGCTCTATTTTGTAATAAATGCTAACCAGAGGCAGAAGTTGAAGTTTCTTTTTAAACATATCCACACTCCGAACAGGCAGGTCAACCAGTAGAAGGCCCTTACCCTGCCCTGTCAACCTGTTTCCCCATCTATAAAACAGGCCTTCCCTAAGTGCCCTCCCAGGTTTGTAGGCTGGAGAGTCCTCAAAAACTACCCCCCCACCCCCACCACCACCCATTCCATATCTGAGCCAGGGCTTTGAATTCAGGCAGATCCTGGCTCTGCCATCCACTGGCTGTGTGATTTGAAGCTAGTGGCTTCACCTCTCTGAACATTTTACTTCACCTGTAAAATGGGGCCACCTTTGTATGGAACTGCTGTGAAGATTAAAATGGAGTGGCACAGAAGGTCGGACATAAAGTAAAAACCAAATACATGAGATACTCAATTCAATCATTTTTATTATTGCTATTGACTTTCAGGCATATTGCATGGCTGCCCTTTTTCTTTTTTCTATTCATCAGAACCTACATGACAACTCACCCATCATCAGGAGACAAGCAGGTACCCCAGACCATCCCACACTCATTTCATATCTGTGTAGGCCTCAGACAGGAAAATGAGAGGGAACTGGCAATTCCAGAGGTCATACCATACATATGCCCAGCTCTGTGTGTTTATTTTTATTTTATTTTATTATTTTGTTACATTTATTCAGGTGACATTAATTGATATCAATTACATTGTGTCCAGGTATACAATTCTACATTACATTGTCTATACATCACATTATGTGCTCAGCACCCAGAATCAGCTCACTTTCCTCTGTAAGTCCAATGCGCTGTCCAATGCGCTATCCATTGCGCCACGGAGCCACCTTAGGATCAGCTCACTTTCCATCACCGTGTGTTTGATTCCCCCTCCGTACTCCCCCCACCCATCTCTCCCACCCACCTCCCACCTAATTTTTAAAAACAATTTATTTTCTTGTTTTTGACAGAGACAGAGAGAAGGGGGAGGGCCCAGAGCAGTCTCCACAGTTGTACTGTCATCCGTTTTCAACATGGTTTTGTTCCGCACAGGTGGGCAGGGAGCCTTGCAGGGTAGGAGCCAAGCTGGGGGCAAACTGGGGGGGTCCCGTATGGGAAGCTCACCCCAGCAAGAACCGAACTGGGCAGGGAGGTCCTACATGAGCTGGGATTTGGGATTTGATCCTCAGACCCCGGGGCTGCAAAACGAGCGCTCTACCCACTGAGCCAGCCAGCTTCCTTCTGTGCTCTTTTTATAAATCACCCCACCTCACCCTACTTCACTGTACAGATAAAGCAACTGAGGTTTCAAGAGGAGCCAGGCCTGGAAGCTGGGAACGGGGGCTGTAGAGCCCAGATTCGCACCCAGCCTGTCCTGCTGCTGAGCCCTCCCTGAGGCTGGAACCCAGGTCTCACATCCCACAGCAGCTTCATTCCACTTTGAGAAGCTGATTCATCCTTGCTTCCCTCGATTTGTGGGGAAGCCCAGACTTCGACTCATCCTCCTCTGTTGAGCTATCTTCGGATTTCCCTGCAAGTCCACAGCCAGCCTCGCCCCTCAGCCCTGCTAAACTGGGGCCTGCACCACCCACTGCCAGACTGCCCTTCCTCTGGCCGCCAACCCACCGGGGGAGTAAAGGAGACAGGAACTAGACAAGACCTCTGAAGACTTTTCCAACAGCCTTGCCCTGCAGGGCACCCTCCTCCAAGTGTCTCCAGGTCCCTGCCAGTTATTCTTACAGGACCGCTCTTTCCTCATCCCAACCCCCCTTCAGCTGGCAAACTCCTTCCTTTAGGCTTCGGCTTAGATGATCCCTCCTCTAGGAAGCTCTCTCTGAAGCTCCCACAACCCCACGTACCTGTCTCTACCACAATAATATTTATTAGGCCAAGTACTATGTTATAACTGATGTTACAAAATCTCTACGAAAGAAGGCAAAGTAGGTCCTACTGGTCCTGTTTTACAAGTAAGGAAAGTGAGGCACAGCAAGATTAAGAAACCTGCCCAAAGCCACAGTAAAGAGGCAGAGGCACTGGGATTTGACCTAGGCAGCCTGGCTTCAGAGCTCCAGAACTTAGCCCACTGGCCTACTCAGGCACTTGGAGATTATCACACCATATTTTCATTTGTGTTCACTCTTGTGTCCTCAATGTCACATGTAGGGCCTCAGTGAGTATCACTGAATGAAAACACTGAATATTTGGGGTGGCCTAAGCCCCTCAATTTCTACTACATCTTGGTTTCCACTGAGACAAGGTAGGAACTGGTTAGCAGGGGCTTTTGACTAAGAAACTAACAGAACAGGGAGACATCCTTATTCTGAAATATCTCAGGTCTGCCCGCCCCCCCCTCCCAACTGCCCCCATTGTCCTCTGTGGATACAGGTATGTACACATACACACACACCTGGATTCCTATTTTGAATTATCTCAGTTCTGCACCACCACCCCCAAACTGCCCCCATTGTCCTCTGTGGGCACAGTTGTACACACACATACCCGGTTTTGCACTCCCTCTCACAGAACCAGTACTTTCTGAAGCCCTGTGCAGGGGCTGGGGCTGCAGGCATGAGTCAGGGCTCTGTGCTCAAGGGGCTCAGTCTCACGGTGATTTCTAGCTACTTCCTTCTACTTCTGTTTTGCCTGCACTCCCAGGAATGGGTGGGGGTTTACCAGGGTTAGAGAGCCAGCCAGGAGCTGAGGTGGGAGCCACGCTCTGGATGCACCCCCAACCTCAACCCCCCAGAACCTTTCTAATAATACCCAGACCTCATTGGTCCCTGTCCTTGCTCAAAACTCCTCCAGGGCCCCCACCTGCCCTTCTGTTGAAAGTTTAGCTCCTAAGCCTAGCTCATTTCTCCTTTTATTAAGATGCATTTTACAAAGCACACAAACTTTAAATGCATTCTCCTGAGTAGCCATCACTCAGATCTAGCTAGAAGTTTGCAGCCCCCTAAAAGCTCTCATGCCCTTCCCAGCCAGTATCTTCCTCCATCCTCACTGTCTACTTACTTCTTGGGATCTGTGCAACGGCTGTGAAATTCATCCAAGCTACTCATTCTTTTACACTGCAGAACAGTGTTCTGTTGTGTTAACACATGCACAGGCCTCACCTGGAGGGCTCTTCAGGCTCTGCCAGCCCCCTCCAGCCCCCAATCCTTTCCTGGCTGCTAACTATGCAACCAGTTCTTACTTGTTGGTCCTGCTCCCCCCCTCCCCCCAAGTAATTCTTGGACATCAGCTGGGAGACCTACAAGAATAACAAAGTAAGATACCGTTGAATGTGAAATTAAATTCTGACTCTGGAGAGAGTCAGATTCCATAGGATAAAGGCTCAGTCCCACAAGACTGCCCCACCACACACTTTAGCCACCAATTGCAAGTCTGGGTTGTCACTTACGCTTCTGACCAACTGGCTATAGATCAGAGGTTCTAATTAATTTGCTAGAGTGGCTCCCAGAAACTCAGAGAAACATTTTACTTACTAGATCACTGGCTTATTATAAAAGGATGTAACTAGGAGCACATTCTAGGGTTTTTCATGGAGACTTCATTACATAGTCAAAGTTGATTAAATCAGTGGATATTTAGCAGCTGATTCAACCTCCAGCCCTACTCCACTACTGGGAGGTGAGGGAGAGGTGGAAAACTCCAACCCTGTAATCTTAATTTTTGGGTCCCCTGGAAACCAGCCCCCATCCTTAGGTTACCAGAATGGTTTCAAAGTCACCTCATTAACATAACAAAAGATGCCTTTTATCATTCTCATCACAGAAAATTCCAAGGGTTTTAAGACTTCTGTGCCAGAAACTAGATGAAGACCAAATATATATTTATTATAAATCACAGTATCTTGGCTGCTCCTGTCTTGGGGCTCCTCCTTCTTCCAAATATTTTTTGTCTTAACTACCCATCATTTTCCTCTCCCTCTTGCCCCACCCACCTAGAACAAACAATGCCAGTATTTGTCCAGTTCTTTATTAAAGTCCATAAAGGAAGCTGTATTATCTACATCACACCAGATTGGCAGTCCAAAGACCTGTTTTGAGCGTGCATGTTGTGTGGAATAGCTGCCAACATATAAAAAATCCTCTCCATAAAACAACTTGGCGGGGTGTCAAACCGTGAGACGCTCCTTTCTTTTATCAGGATGAGCTGGCCCTTCAATTCAATTCCAACCTCTCCCTCCACTTTTACCTTGTCTGCACCCTCTTACTTCATGGACCCTCCTCCATTCTTCCTCCATCGCACCCATCAGCATACAAACTTGCTGTGATTTCTCCCATCTTAAAAACAGCCCACTGGAACCTGAAGCACTTTAGAGCAGCCATTATCCTTAAAGTCCACTATATATTCACCAAATTGCAAAACATCTGGAATTAAAATTCAGTCTTCATTTTAGATATTGTAAAATAACTACCATGAAAAATAACCAGTGGGAATTCCTTTATAAGTTCTCATAAAGCAAAATCCTGTTACATGCAGTGATGTGGAAGACTTCCACAGACATAAAAAGCTAAAGAAGACAGACCACACAGACCTGCTATAAGATTTCATTTCTATTAAGGTCAAAATCAGGCACAACTAATCTAGTGACCAGAATCAGATCAGTGGTTGCATCCAGAGTGAGGGAATTGACAGGGAAAGGGCACAGGTAAATTTCTGGGTGTTTGGAAGTGTTCTTTATTTTTACCTGGTTAGTGGTTACATGAGTATATAAATTATATTTACAAAAAATTCAATGAACTGTACCCTTAATATCTGTGACCTTTATGCACTTTACCACATTTCATTTATACCTCACCAATAATAATAATAATAATAATAATAATAATAATAGAAAAATAAGTTCTAATAAACTTCTCCTTATAAAATCTGTTTTATGCTATTGAGAAGTTTCCATAACATAGACTGGGGATAAAAATGTTGTTTTTTTTCAATGGTGGACCCATGTCCACCTCCAGCTACTGCCTCATATTTCTGCTCCCTAGTTGAGCACCTTCTCTTTGGAATCCTTTCCCTTCTTGGCACCAGCTCCTTCTGTTCCTGCTCCCTCTCAGCCACTCTCTAGGATGCTGGTCCTTTTCCTGGTCCCAAATGTGGGAGGCCCCAGGGCCTGGTCTCTATCTCCTCAGCCTGGATGGTTTCGGTAAAACTCAGGGTTTCCAATATCATCTATATATAACAGCTCCAAAACTTAGCATTCTTTTACAGTTACTGTTAAATGACAAGACATCTGAGATTTGCTTTAAAAAAAAAAAAAAGTACAGGAAAAAGTGTGCTTCGATTTGGGAGGGGAAATAGAAGAAACAAGACAAGTAAAATGTAGAAGACTATCAATACTGAGTGATGGGTATATGAGAATTTTTTTATGCCATAATACCTTTGTATATGAGTTTAAACAGTCAGTAAAAATTTTTATCTACAAATCCTGGTTTTGTAGATAAAACTGTAACTGTGACCACTTCCTTGATGGCCAATGTGCATCTCAAAGTTAAGAAGTTCAAAGCTTATCGATTTCCCATCAAGACTACTTACTCCCCACCTTGGTAAAAAAGCATCACTTTTCACCCAGTTGGTCAGTTCCAAAACTCTTAGGATAACTTTTTTTTTTTTTTTTTTTATTTATAGAGAGTAATTCTTTTATCTTCAGTGCATATTTATTTCTATTTTACTTTTGACAGATAGAGAGAGAGACAGAGACAGAGACAGAGACAGCTAGAGAACCGAACTGTGGGAACTCCCCAGTTCAGCATGTGGGTCCTGCCTGGGCCGGAGCCGGGATTCGATCCTCGGTCCTCGT